>JAUMHD010031995.1:0-21754 GCA_032359135.1 Ulvella scutata | reverse complement strand
TGTAGCTACTGGGCATGCGGTTGCAAGACAGGGCATGACTAGCATCATTTCCGTGGATCGTCGCACCACAGTAGCACTTGGCGGGGGGGGCGCCATGATCAAAGCCAGTAGCGCCTAGCCTGAACTGAGACGAGTCCACAAACTCTATGTGGAACTCTCCATCGGATAGGAAATGGCGGGAGCTACATTCGAGTGAAGTTGTGGATACTTTGTGTTACTTGCTGTTGGTTCTTTGGGTCCATTGTTACGATTGTAGGCGAATCTACTATATCAGTGACATCGTCGCTCCTAGTGGTAATATACGATCACAACCTATCGAGCGCTTTTGGTATTAGCACAGAACCTAACATCCATGCGTGTTTAAAAAAAGAAAACTAATTTACTTTACTACCTTGCTTTCATGGTACATAAGCCATTCTATGGAGTTATGCCTGTAACTTTACAATCCTTGCTTTCACATTCAATATATCGATCTCTATAGATATCTCTTCAGTCCAGTCGAAGCCAGTCCATCTCTCTTTCCAGTTGGAAGGAAAAAATACAATCCTGAAACGTACTTCATTGGCTAACAGTGCTGGGAAAGACTTTCGTGATGGTGCTGTTGTGCCATTCGAGTGAAGTGGTGGATGTTTTGTGTTAGTTGATTATGGCTATTTGGGTTCTTGCCTATTCAATACCTTTCCAAAATAACTTCATTGGCGATTTTCAATGTCATCCACAACATCACAAGCTGCTGCCATTGTGGATGCTCCATATGTGGCTACAGGTCCCCTGCACCTCTGCTGAAACGCCTGGATGTGCCGTGACGCACATTGTGTTCCACTTCAAAACACCAGCTGCAAGCACCTGATGCTACTGTCCTGCGTGTTACCCCCCTCCCCCCTCACCCCGCTCTGGGTGGACATTTCCCCCACCGCAGGGGGATTCCCCACACCCCCCCTCACCCCCCCTCACCCCCCTCCCCGCACATGCAGCTCCCATTGGTATGTGAACAAGGTTGCTGACCACTGAGACATGTAGCGCTACATGTCTCAGTGGTCAGCGACCTTGGTTTCAGAACACCCATGCCCACCTCCACCCTTCCCCTCCGCTGCTCATCCTCCATCTCAATGCAATCCCGCTACCGCCTGCCGGCTGCTTGTTTATGCCACACCCCCCCCCCCTGTTAAGTTCTGTGCTAATACCAAAAGCGCCCGATCGGTTATGATCGTATTCTACCGCTAGAAGCAATGATGTCACTGATATAGTAGATTCGCCTACAATCGTAACACCCCCCCCACCAAGAGGGGGAGGGGGCGCGCAAGGAAGGAGGCCCACACCCCCCTCCCCCCCCCCTCCGCCGCTCTGCCCTCCTCCTCACCTGGCTCTGTGCTCCTGGCCCCGCCCCCCTCCCATCCCCTCCTCCAGTCCCCCCACAGCTCGGTTTTGCAACTACCTTGATGATTGGTATCGTCAGTACCTTTTTCTCTGCTGTCTTCATCACACGTGTTATCATGCATTGGATCGTCAGAGTTCTGTCTGCGTTCCTGTGCGGCCATCTTTCCTGTAACGTTCATAAAAAGGTCGGAATATATCCATACCAAAATAAACCCCCTGCTGCTCTGAGTTCACTCTGGCTGGTGTCAAGTAGGCGGCGCAGCTGGTGCATCTGCACCCGTCACCGGCAGCGCTTGCAGAAATGGTACGTACATACTACCACATAACCTTATCATCAGGCCCTCTTCTCCTCGCTTCAGTGTCCCACCCACCGCCGCCATGCACCCGACTGTTGTGAATTATCTACTACTACTGTGAATGATATGAGGGCTGCGGTCATGTTCTGTGCTAATACCACAAGCGGCTGACCCAGAAACGATGGTCGTATTCTATCGCTAGGTGCGATGATGTCACTGAAATAGTAGATTCGGACAGAATCGTAACAACTCCATTGGTACACAGTAGATCGCTCACACCCACACCCTCCCCCAACCCCCTCCCCCTCCTCCCCGCACTGCAATAGGAACTCTACCCACCCCCTCCTCCATGCGACACCACCCGCCGTTTCGCGCTCCTGCCCAGCAGGGTTCCCTCCCACTCGCGCCCCCCAGCCGCTCCCTTAAGCCCCTCTGCCTCCACCCCCCCCCCCCTCCACCCCCCGGCGCCGGCTGCATGTTGAAGGCCCCCCACCCCCACCCCTCTCGCCACCCCCTCCTTCCTAGGAATTCCTCCACTCCTAGATCCGAGTCCGCAGCCCCCAACCCCTCCCACCGACTCCTGTGGCCTGCCCGCGCGGCCTGCCTGTGCCCCCCCCCTGGTTGCGCCTGGCAGGGTTTATTTTAAAACCTTGTTGACAGTAGCCCTGGCTGATCCCGGGGAACCTGTTACGGCTCTGTGGCGGTTTACTGTGCACATGATAGTGGTGCACAGGAGGTTGTAGGAGCATGCATGAGTACTTACATGCATGCATGCATGCATTCACTGTATGTTACTTGTGGCTAGCAGGGTACTCTTAGCCTAGCCGGGGGAAGTTGCAAAATTATCCCAAAATCAGAGGGGGGGCCCCTTGATAATCGACGAATCTTTACAGTCCATCCGACATATTGCCAGAGCAACAACAACCCGGCAGGTTGCACAAGCCTGCTAGCAGGGCCCTCCTATGGGGTAGAGGACTGGCCGGTTGCTGGAGATCCCCTGCGGTGTGAGGTGTGAGTTCGCGGCCGTTCTGCGAAGTGGTAATACTCCATTACACTGCTGAGTCAGCAGTCCTGACGTGTGGTTCCTGTTGAAAATAGCCAGTCTATTTTAACAACTGGACACCTGAGCTCAGCTTTCGCTTGATGCCTCTTGTACTTGTACTAGTACTAGTAGTAGTAGGTAGTCTGGTAGTTCTCATGGGGTGGTACCATGTCACATGGCGGTACTGCGTGGCTGCTGAAATGTGTTTGCCATCATTTCAGCATGGTTTCGGACTAGGATTTTGAAAGGATTACTTTCGGTTTAGGACAGTCTCCTTCAGCATGCCACGTGGCACCCAGCTGCCCCGCACAGCTGTCAACGGCACGGGCGTGCTTCAATCAGAGAAACATATTTCTTCTTGCGCAGCGTCCCAGGAGATGTTGTGCACGCTACCCGGGTCCGAGCTCACTGAACCAAACAATGCAAAAGCGTCAGCCAACTGCGAAAGAACTTCTAGGTTTCTGTGCTCTTTTTCGTTTTGGCCTCGACAGACACTATACTGCGGTTGCCCATGCCTCTTGTACGAGTACAACGTAGCCTGGTAGGTTTTGCTGCATCCCGGGATACATAGGGGTGAACGGTTCTGCCGTGTGTGTTGTATCATATACATTCTTCTTGTTCAGTTTGGAGTGGTTGCATGGTTATAACTGTTCTTGGAGATGCTCCTAGACCTATGCGCTTTGTGTGCTACCGTGAAGAGGCGGTATCGATGTCACTTTCACACATTCATGGTGGCATTCATGGGCCCCACAGTGGGAACCGAACCCGTGCAGCAGCATGGCGGTGCTCTTGTCAGTTGCATTCATCTATGTATGGTCTAGAACACCTACAAGTCTTTCCGGTTCGAAACACCGGTTATAAAGGTTCTACCGTCTGTGTTGCGTCATTCTTGCTCTGAGGGGTAAGTTACCCTGAATTTTGAAGCTTTGAACAACGCCACAAACAGGCTTGGAGAACGCAGTTGTGAAAGTTACATCGAAAGCAGTTGCGTTGTTACAAGCCAAAACGGGTTGAGAGCATGTGGCACAAACACGAAGTGCCCCAAACCTCAAGAACGAAACCCTGGGGGACAAATAACCGTGGATAGAATCATCACTAAGCAAGAGTCATGTATGACCTCCAGTGTGACTACCCTTACATACACTGATTAGGGTTTACATGTCGCGCTGCTGCTCCAAGCAACATGCATAAGAGCTAACGCAGGTCGAGTAACAAGTTCACAAATACCCACAACCTGTTTCATTTGCCAAAACCACGTTACAGGCCGAAAGTGTAGAAAATTGGCGAGCATCCAAACAGCCACAAACAACGCTCAAAATACACAACCTGCAAAAAAAAACCCAAAAGAATAACAACCGGCCCTGCAGCCGCAGCCTTGATTCCTCTCAGAACCAAGCTTGCAACTGGACGACTCATCTAAAGACACGTCATACGCATGCCGAATCTCACAGCCTGAGGATTGAAGCCGTTTGTAGCCACTGTGCCGCCATGTACAGAATCCAGCCGAGGGTCTGCCGCCCCTGACGTGGGAGAGTCACAAGTCCGCATGTGCATGGAATCTTTGCTTTGTCTCCGCATGGAGTCTCGAGTTTCGGAGACAGATGCAGCGTCGCGGCTCCTTCTGCCTGCCACGTCCCGGCCCAGGCTTCTCGGGGGCTGTGCTGGTGCTTGGCGGTGGCTGCTGGCGCTACGCATGCGAGTGCGCCAGCGACGCGACCTGCTGTTGCTGCGCCTCGAGGCCCCCTTGGAGGGGGGGTGGCCTCCCTGGACGTCCGCGGCGGCGCGCGCGCCTGCCTCTATGATGTCTGACCCCGCGTCAGAGTCTGCCTCGCTGCCGTCGTCGACAGTGCGGGCCGGTGCGAAGCAAGAGAGCAGCGACTGTGCAAACGCGCCGGTCATCATCGAGCGCCGGTTGAACGCCGCAGGCGGTGCAGCCGCCTGCGCGGCCTTCGGCCGCGGCGCAGCCGCGCCGGTGTACGCCTGCGCTAGGTTGCTGCGGCGCAGCAGCGCGTACACGCCGTGCGGGCGCTGCTCCGCAGCGGCCGCGGCCGCGGGCTGCGGGCCGTTGGCGGGCGGCTGCTTGGCAGAGTGGAGGCGTGGATTGGGGTTGGAGTCGCCCAGCCAAACACTGCACTCTCGGGTGGGCTGTGTGTCCCCAAGGTCCTGCGACGCGGTCACCGGGGAGTTGTTTCCGGGGGGGAACGTGAGGGGGGTGGAGGGGGCCCCTCTGGAGGCCTCCCTCTCTGCCGACTTTGCGGCGGAGTCCGCCTGAGGTGCGGCTGCGGGGGGCTGCGCAGGCTGCTGCTGTTGCTGCTGCTGATGTTTCGGCGTTGACCAGTGCCTTGCCCGCTGCGCTTGCGGCTGGTGCTGTGCGCCGCGCGCACGTTTCAGCTGCAGCACATACTTTGCTTCATTATATACTCACATTCAGAAGGCAAATACAGGCACCGTACAAAACGACAAAAACAGGTGCAAAACGAGAAACGGATAAAAGAAAAACGGATAAGGAAACCCTCTTGGAGGCGCACCTTCACAGGTGGCAGGTAGATGTGCACAGGCACCACCTTGTCCTCCTGGTGGCGACCCATACGGAGGCTGTTTTGAAGAAGAGACAGCGCAGAAGGGTGTAGGCGCGGCGCATACGGGGTTCTGCGAGGCCACTGCAGCCGCCGCGTGCTGCGGGTCTGGTGTGCGCGCCTCTGATTGCTGGAACTGTTAGAAGTGTGGTAGTGGTGGTCTTTGTCTGATCGGGTGCGCTGGGGGGGGGCCATCGCGGGCTGTTTGTGGGTGCGCGCGGCAGGGACGGCGGCGGGGGGGTCCGCCGTATTACCCGGGTAATAGCGGTTGCTGCGGGTGTTGCTGTTGGAGGACGTGATGGGAGCTGTTTTCTCTCCTGTGGGCCCTGCAGTTTTGGCCGTGGCATTGCGTTTTGGTACTACTATCGTGGTGTTTCTATCGTAGTTCGAGTGAGGATGCTGAGACAGACCTTTGCTTTTTGGCCACCAGGGCCAAAAAAGAGACGCACGAAAAGTACATGCGCGCAGCTGTGGAGCGGAAGGGGGAGGAGACTGTGGTTAGTTCTTTATTGCAGTTTGTGAGAGGGCAGGGCAGGGCACACCTCGGCTGCTGCGGCGTAGAGTCACGTGTGGTGGCGTGGGGTGCCGCTGCCGGATTTCCTGCTCCCTCTGGGCTTCCCGGAGTTCACGATCGCTGTGCACCGCGCTCATGTGCGCCCGCCTGACCGGCGCGGTCGCCGCCGCCTTGGCCGCCGTGTCCACCGGCGACACCTCCCGGAGTATCGCCGCCGTCGAGCACGGCGGCTGCACCTGCGCCGCGTCCGCCGCCGTGGCGTCGCCACCGCTGCGCGGCAGCGACGCGGTGCGGTCGCCGGCTGCGGAGTGGGTGCCGATGGACGACGGCTGCGGCGCGCGCGCCGGCAGCGCGAGCGCCTCGCGCAGGGAGTCAAGGTGCGACCGGAACAGCTCGTTGCCGCCGAGGCGCGGCGCGCGGCGCTGGCTGGTCACGCTTTCGATGGTGTCGCGGAACGGGTTGGGCTTTTCCAGGCGCGCACTCTCCGCGTGGTCCACGAGGTTGTTCAAAACTCCTCCGATCGACGTGTTGGTGGTCATGCAGCTGTCGAACTGAGCGTCGGACATGATCGAGTCGTCTGCACGGTACCCAGCCTTGCCCTTCGCGATCATGTCTAGTGTTATGTGGGGCGCGCTGCTGAACCCTGCGTTGAGCATTTGGAGCGGTATTCGGCCGCTGGACGGGTAGTTATCGCCGGGTTTCGGGCGCGGCGCCTGCACATGATCGTGAAATCCACTCGTCAAACATGCACCAACAGTGTTCGGTATGACGCGTCCACATACGGCAATGTTACAGTTGCTAGTACATGAGCCATTCTATGGAGCTAAGGCTGTTACTTTAAACAAAATCTTACAGAGTTTAGCTATGCAGATACACAGTTTGGCTATACACAATGTGGCTATACACAGTTTGACTATACACAGTTTGGCTATACACAATGTTGCTATACACAGTTTGACTGCACATACACAGCAGTGCATCATGCAACCAACTGCAGTGTGCACAAGCCTCATATATTACCAGATGGGATTGGTAATGGCTGATGTTGCTGGCTTAATCTGTCTCGACGGGTGCAAAACTTTTCAACCCTGTCACTGCCTTTCTGGCCTTCCTCAATCTTAGTGACAACGCAAAAAACATTCTCTGCTATTCTCCGCAACGTTCTGAACTCCAAACAACACGAAACTAACAACAACAAGCACCAAAACTGCCGCATTGAGACATCACAATATGTATGGGAAGCATGCATACGTTAAGGCGCTGCGATCGAGTAGACTTCTGGCTCTCCGCAGTGTCTAAACCGGCCAACGCGCTGCGAGTAAGACCATTGGCGCCACTGGTGTAGAACTCCACAGGTGTGTTGCTGTTTTGCGAGGAGGGCAGCTGTGCGACAGCGCCGTATGCATTGGGGTGGGGGTGGTTGTGATTAGACCGGGGTCGGGGGATGCCTATGTTGTACGGTCCTCCGGAGGAGGGTAGCCCCCCGCGTTGGCCCTGGCTTGACCCTGGCGCTGCCATCTTGTACTGCATGGATAGGCCTCGTTTTCAAAGGAAATGAGGACGAAATGTAATCTGAAATGGAACGAAATCCACTGGAAATAAAAAGTCTTCTGTTGCGACTCGAAAAAAGTTGTCAAAAAAGTTCAATACCAACTAGGTTCTGGTTCAAGGTAGGTTCTGGTCTACCGCTGGTTCACGTCCACATCCAACTGTGGTTCAATTGAGAAACGGGCGCTGGGGGCTAAAAATGTTTTAGCTTTGTATATAGGCCCACCTTGCAAACCGGAAAGGTAGTGAATAGGCATTAACCGAAATAGCCAAAAGAAACTAACACAAAACATCCACCACTTTACTCGAATGGCACAACAGCAACAGCACTATCACGACGTTTTGTATACAGGTGTACTGTTCATTTTGTCTTAGTTGCTTTTGGCTATTTGGGTTCATGCCTATTCACTACCTTTCCGGTTTGAGAACACATGTGGCGAATGAATGGGGAAAGACTAATTATGTCAGCGAAACAATTTACAGTTTTATTTTTGGGGGGTGTTACACGTAACAATTCATGATGTTCCGGGGCGCGCACGACAGAAGGTAATAAGCTTGGGTGACAGTGGCTAACAAGATGTCAGTAAGATGTCAATAAGGATGCACCGTTTTAATCCTGACGCTTTGCGCAACATGGCGATCTCGAATAAAAATTTTTTTTGGGGAAAAACGCGTAAGTTGGAAAATCAGACAACTGATTTCACGGATGAAGCTGTTCTATTCGACTTTGTATGTTGTTGGCAACAATAAGTTCAACAGTTGTTTGTATGACATTTTGATGACTCTGAGGGCTCAAATGGTGCAGTTGTCGGTGAGTGGCTACGGGGTGTTGTCACTGACTCAGCACACCAAATACATTGAACTGGCATCTGGAGCGCCACCCCAAGCACACCTCGTCAATAAGAGTGCATATTTAGCATCATATGCACGTAGTATATCATTCTGAGCCACCACTGGGGCGGAAAAGTGCCATTCAGGCAATTTTCCCGAACTATTTTCCAAAAGTCATAACGGCCTCGAATTTTTTTTCTTATGTTGCTCAAAGCGTCATGATTAAAACGGTGCAGCCTAAGATGTCAGTAAGATGTCAATACCGAAACCCCTGTTCAGGACATGTCATGGATGAGTGTTGCAGAAGACAGAGGGGGGGGGGGCATGAGGTGGCTACTGGTGCACACCGCAGACATGACGCTGCCAGATTGCTGCGCTAGTGCGTCCATCGTGCATGCCTCAACGTACGCCGTCTGGTGGTTGGAGGATCTGGAGCCCTTGTACTCATGGGACTGGGGGGGGGTGACTGTACGGGGGTAAGCCGCGTGATGCGCGCTGTGCTGAGTCATGCTGTGCTGAGTCATGCTGGAGCGGCGGGGGGAGAGGGAAGAGGGCGCCATTTCGAGCTGCTGGAGAGCTTGGTCGACATCTCGGCGGTTGCTCTCGGGTGTTGCATGAACTGCATGCATTTCCTCACATGACAGAAGACATCGACAGGACTGTAGAACTAGAAATTGAGTGGGTCAGTAGCAGGAGTAATGCAGAGACGTATACATGTCCACATGGCAAGCAGGAGAAGTTCATCAGGCATGGGGGGTGCATGTGCAGTTCATCAGGCAGGGTGCTAGAGGGGCCTGGGGGCGCATGTGCCCCCAAAAACCTGGCAGGGTGTAGGGGTGTTGAGGTTAAGTGGGTATGCGGAGGCCAGGGGTGCCAGGGGGGCCGGGGGGTGTGTGTGCGCCTAAGTCCCTGGTACAGGGTAGGTACCAGCACAAAGTAAGCTTCGAGAGGACCACTAGTTCCTAGCAACACAGAATCGAAACCGAACACAACTACAACAGGCCATAACAGCAACTGCAACAGACATGAGACAGTGTTGCTCAGTGTTCCATAGCTCTGTGCCTAGGATGCAGAAACGTGCAATGCGCAACAGGTGTCCGTTGTGCAGGAATCGTAGCGTCCATACGTGCAACTGCTTTAGTACACGGTACCAACTTCAATTGAAGTCGTGTCTTCATATAGACAACGTCTGAATGCGTGATAATGTAGACGACTGTTAAGATTAGTAGTAAAGAGTATATGAATAAATAAATACGTTCACTCGAGCTTCGGCCGACTCCTGCAGTCGGACGCCTGTAGGTTTTGACTGTTGGGTTCATGCCTGTTCACTACCTTTTCGGGTTGTAAAAGACTTCCTTGTATCGGTACCTTGCTAGTTTTGTGCAGTGTTGCGAAGTATGTTATAGCTCTGCGTCTTGTTACCTATCCGTTTGGGGTGCTGAGGCTGAAGCGACCGGTGAAGCTCTTCTTGGGTGCGACGCGGTTCGACTAGCTTTTATGCACAATAGACAGGCACATTGAAGACGTAAAACAAGAGACCTTTTGGGAGTCTTTCCCAGAGAGTAGTGCATAGAGTGAATGCTTGACGCTTTGTCACAGCGAGTAATGCCGAGTCACGCTGAGGCATGCTGAGTAATGATAATGCGGAGTCATGCAATGCGCAATGATGAGCGAAGTGAAGTCGTATCTCAATATTCCGGTCGCCAAACAC
Source organism: Ulvella scutata (assembly GCA_032359135.1). Taxonomy (NCBI): domain Eukaryota; kingdom Viridiplantae; phylum Chlorophyta; class Ulvophyceae; order Ulvales; family Ulvellaceae; genus Ulvella; species Ulvella scutata. The sequence continues at coordinate 11,859 of JAUMHD010031995.1, read as the reverse complement.
GAACAAATGTTGACCGATACAGACCATAAACCGGTATATCAAACATGACTTGTGTGCGTTTACGCACGTTTGCGAAAACAGCATTATCGACCGGAACAAAGACGAAAAAGGAATATCGGTGACCGGCATATGGAGATATAACCAGATTGGAAGTAATGCAGAGAGTTTTGCATATCAACCAGCAAGATAGTAAAATAATAATAATAATACGCATGAACCCAAATATCGAAAACCATCAACACAAAAGAAGCACCTCTTCACTAGAACTGCACAACAGCACCATCACGAAGCCTTTCCCAATGTCATTTGACGTAGACTAATGTTATTTGACCTAGACTAACCCAATGTTATTTGACCTAGACAAATGTTATTGACCTGGACTAACCCAATGTTATTTGACCTAGACTCGCCCAATGTTATTTGACCTAGACTAATGTTATTTGACCTAGACTCACCCTCTGAACAAAATTCTGCTCTTGGTTTCTGAGTGTTGTTAGTATCCCAGTGTACCACCCTGCCTATGCCACACATGCACCATGCACCATCCACCATTTTGTCTTAATCACAGAAACATAGGCTGCGATTCAACACCAATTTTGTCCACTGAAGAGTGGCTAGAGGGGTGCTGCACCTGTCAAACTTGCCTTAGACTCTCGGCCCTGCAAGATCGAACTCCGGGAAGCTCGCCCACTCCTAGCATCATCCCCTGCACCCCCAACGCCACCAACGTGCGCCTGGGGGGACACCTCAGCAAGCGTCGCTACCGCAGGATGCTGGTAGCCACTTGTAGCCACCGGGTAACTGCTGACTTGAGCCCCACTGGACAATGGGAGTTCGCCCGTGGCCCGATACGCGCCCCCAAAACCCCTGAAAGGCCGGTCTGCCTCCAAGTCAGAGTTCACTGACCCTGGGACAACGCTGTGCCTGCTGGATGCGTTTGACCTAGGGGGGGGCGCCAATGTGGCAGCTGCGGCGTGTGAGGGGGGCTTTCGAGACCCCTCCAGGTCACTGGGGCCGATGCGGCCATGCATTGCTGCACCGCTACCGCCGCCAATGTCTGCTGCCCCGGCACTTGCCGGCAGCTTGTTCATGGAAAGATACTGCCGCACACGGTTACTGGCAGCCTTGGCCATTTCGTGGTGTCCGAGGGAGGAGGGTTTGTCCATCTCATGCATGGGGGGGCCATGCGCCTGCGCGGAGGGCTCCCACTTTGAGTCTGCGGGGAAGACGTATGCATGGCGGCCACCACGCAGCTTAGCAGGGTTTACCGCAGCAGCGGTCGCAGCGGCCGCCGCGGCCGCGGCTGCGGCTGCGTTTGCGGCGGATTCGGGGTTTGGGGAGGGGTGGCGTGGAGCGCTGTCTCCACTGTGGCGGGGGTAGTCTAAGTGGTGCGCGCTGGTGGTGCTGGGAGGTGTGGAGGGCTCTGTGGTTTGGGTGACGAAGGTGGTGGGGTTTGATATGGGTGCAGCTTGTGTACTTCCTGGGCCTTGATGTGAAGAAGGGTGGACTTTCGGGTATGTTTCCGGCTGCGAGCAGGTGCTGGTGCTGGATTTTGGGTTATTGCTGATGTAAGACTGCATGTAGGAGTCGTTGGGGCCCATCTGGTGCGCTGGGTAGCGAAGGTTCCGAGCCAGCCTGGGTAGGGAAGGTTCCGAGGGAACCAACACTGATGGCATGCCAGATGTGGAGCACACAGCTCCTGGAGCGCTGCGGTCACCTGACCGCAGCCTTTCAGTGCCTGTGTAGTGTGATGCAACGTTAGTTGTGGCTGTCAAGCTCTGCAGACCTCCCTTTGAGCTTGATTCCACTCGATTGTCCTGCACAAACTTCCACAGGTTGAACAAGTCCTGCACCGTACTCGCGAACTTCTTTCGAGATACAACCTTTGTACCAGTAGACTGCTGTAAGGTGTTATTCTGTGTTCATGTTTATGATCTTGCCTTCGAGGTCGTCTACATACAATTTTCGTCTGTACATGGGCGCGCTGGTGCGCAGAACATGCAGACACATCCACCCGTACACGCTGCAGCGATTCACACAGTTCGAGAGAAGGCACCATGTTGGAAATAGCTAACTATAGTAGCCAAGGCAGCCATTTGTGGTCCAGCAGACGGTAGCGGTGCACCATTGTGCGTCATGCATTTGTGCGCAGGTGTAGCATCTAAAGAATTATAAGATTATTCCCACCGTTTTGCCGTTTCTGCTGATCCCCGTCACTCCACGCCCACTAATTACAAACGTAAGCACATATCATTGTTTTGAAGTGATATGGCTTGGCTATTTGTGGTTCGGGACACCGTGTTGGTAGCAGTGTGGGTTGAAAGGTCATGGATGCACAAAGCTGCCACTACAAAAATACTTCAGAATCACGCTGCTTCAGTTCTTGAACAAATAGCTACGTACATATTCAACCGTAAACCGTCGTTCACGGATGCCTAGACCCGCTCTACTTCGTACAGTACGTACATCTGGATCGTCAACACAGAGGTTTGTAACGCGAAAGGATATTAGCACAGTGCACCATTCCACGCGAGCATCAAGGAAACGACTTATAATATCCTACAGATGGGCAAGATCTATGTTTCGAACTGTGATTCGTGAGCGCTTGGTGTTTTCAATTGCAATGTGCACTTCCGCGACAGCCACATCGCAGTTTCACACGTATAGTATTGCACAAACGAACATCAACAGTGCATTCAATGCATCGAAGTGTGCACAGTTTGGAAAGGGTGTCATGTCTGTGATTCTAGCGTTGCATGCGATGACGAGCAAGTTGTCAGCGTATACTACACCGCGTATATAGTCTTGGCAAGTAACCAGCATGCACAGCCTAACGTGCAAAGAAAAGCGGAACCTTTTCTTTGCACACTAAGAGGCTGAGTCGCGCGAAGCGCGCGAAGCCTTGTCTTTACAAATAGAATCAGTAACACAACTACAGAACAAAGCATAATCAATAGTCTCAACATGAGAGTGCAACACAATAGGTACATGAACACATGACACAAGACAGCATGAACACAGATGATGCAGTGTACATACCTGAAGTGAACCGCAGCATCTGAGTCTAGCTGAACATGCTCGATGTCACTTCCGGTGTCCCTTATATACTAGCGGCCTGGCCTACACTACAAGACAGGTAACTAAACAGCCCAATGCCTCGATAACGATGCATGGCAGTAATCAATCTACCTGGACACTATTCAACACAATACACACACCATGTGTGCGCCTTCGATTAGTTCAGGGTTTGTCACAGTTGTCACCTTCATGCATGCCAATGCCTGCATGGTTGTATGCATGCATGGCTGCTCCTAGGTGACATTCTACAATGTGCTGCCCCAGAATGCAGACGATGATGCTGCTTTTTGCTCCCATGTCCATAGATTCGATCCAGATGTGGGTATGACTCCAGCCCACGACTGGTGGATACAGGCCACTGACATCATCCGATCAATGATTCTTATCAAATCAAAGCCACCCAAGTGCTTGTGGAATCTGGCGCAGTTCCAAGGTAGATTGCTTGGCTGCTTTGATGGTGTCGTGACTGAGGATGAGGAGCAGTGAATGTGCATGCATATGTGAGGGCTTAGACCAGGAGCACAGTTATAATTGCACACATAATTATGTGTGCAATTTCACTTGTAACAGGAGCACAGTTAAGCATCAACATGAAGCAGCAACAGTAAGCACCTATGCTGCGCAGACTGAGAACGACCTTGATCTGGTGCATTCATCTACATGCTTCAGATACATATATGTTCGAGCCCGCTTGTCTGTATTTGAGCCTAGTGCGAAGGCGTCATCTTCATCACCAAGGTTCTGGGAAACCAAGAGGCCCCCTCAAGAGGCCCCGATTACCACTCTGAGCACTCTTGAGTGGTTCAGAATCCTTCCAAGGCCTATTGTATCACTCTGAATGGTGCCTCCCTCATATTGCATACATTAGGTTATTATTGGACCGGACATCGTCATTGACATGTACAGGTTATGCTGTACAGGTTATGCAAACCTGCCTACTACCAGTGTTTTGTCTGCGATACCAGTGTTGTGATGTAACCCTTGAATTGCAGAATTGAATAAGGTCTGAGGTCCTAAGGGCTACGGACAGCTTTATAAGAGAGAGGGAGCATAGTGCACAGCACAGCAGTGTACAATGGTACCATGCAAGCAGTAGTCGGTATCATGCATGTACTAAGTACGACTTAACGAGATAAATATGGCATCCCAGCAGGGATGCTGCCCGGCGCCTTATAGGCAGCAAAAGGCCGTGGGCAAGGATTTCAATGTGGAGGTGGAATGACTACGTGAAAATTTTCCACATCTGCGCACAGGTATACGTACCGAAAATACCTTCAAAATATCTCGATTGGCACCCATATACCGCTTCAACATGAACCATTCACGGCGGTCTTGAGACATACACCCATGGGAAAGGGCACAAATGCAGAACGAAACACGCAACGCAACTGCAGCAGACCTGGCTTCTGGCGTGTAAACAGCGACATGTACTTCGGATTGGGTTCGGGGATACGATCCTGGAAGGTCCATACAAACGCGCAGAAGGTCCATGGAAGGCGGGATGTTGTATATATGCGAACGCGTGGCAACGTGTATCAGAAGGTCTGTGGAAGGCGGAATAACGCTCTAAGGGCGCCGGGCAACCACAACACACGTCCACTCAGTTTAGTATTTGCTCATGTAGGCAACCAACAAGCAATTTCACTGAACTTTGAGCACATCCCAAGCATTCTCATGATGTATGTGTGTTACATGTATACGTGCTTAGGAAAGCCACACAGCATCGTTTCACAAAATGTACATTGTTAAGGATTGTTGGGGTTGTCTTTCCGGTTCGTAAAGCATGGATTGTTGGGTGAACTCTTTCTTTTTCTGAAGGCCCATGGGACGCGTACGGCGGAATCAAAACGGTGCGGCCACTCCAAGGATAAGTTTGGTCCAGGCACCTGGAGTAATGATACTGACCACCTAGAGTGCACACAGCATTCACCATAAAAAGGCACGCAAAGAGAAAACCAGGTGCGCACAGTATATTTACTTTTCATGGCTGCTGTTTGTGGGTTGCTGTGCTGTTCATTGAGCACTGCAACACGACTTGCGGCATGAATATGGATTCGCACTGTACCCGGGAACACAGACAGTTACCGTATGCACTACTACAACACTACAAATGTAAGAAAAACTGCATCTTTAGAGCAGCTTTGCTACGCCTGAAACATGCTCTTGTTTCGCTCTGCCCAAGTGATGCTCTGTACATGTAGAGATCTGTGGAGCTGCATTCCATACACCACAGAATTAAACATGGACTGCTTGCTGCCCAAAATTGCGCTCCTGTGTATAAGTTCTGCAAGTCAGGTTGACGTGCATGTGGCGTTGGTAGCGAAACAGCCGGTATCACCGTGCACAATGACAGTGCATGTGCGCACCTTGTGAAAAAATTGTGCGCGAAACAAGTATCCCGAAGGTGCCCTTAATCGGACCTACCCTGCTACGGATCATACGATATTGTGGTGACGCGAACCACTTCGCGCATCTTCCGATGATCCTCATGTATCACAATATAGGTATAGGTTGTTTTTGGGTCGCGTCCCTGCCAATCACTCATGGACGGAACCATGATCGGCATCTGGCTACTTCTGTGACCATGCATCGAGTGCACAACCATCTCTTCACACACATCTGCGCCCCGAAACGCATACAAGCTATCCATAACCCAGCTATAGTACTGTTCTGTCTATCTGTTACGGGTGAGTTCGAAGACAATGGTGTATCCGCCCAAGGCGGTCCTGTATATATCACATTTGGTGGCAGCGCCCAACAGTACCTGTCAACTCAGGCTTGCAATCCTGACGTCCCAACAAACATTCAGCAAACAGACTTGTGAGTCTGATATGGGCCTTTCGTTGGCCTGTGTGTACGTTTAGCAACATGACGCCGTGATACAGACGGATGGTGTCAGTCCACACATATACAGCCTACCCGCAGGCCAGAGCACGTAAATTGCACAGCCAAATCAAGAAACACAACACTTGTTGCTATTGTTGTATCTGTGACAGGAAGGAACTGTCCCAGCCACTCCAAAAGAGTAGAAATCGAGCATGATCCGTAATGGGACAGGTCCCTTTTTTTGGCCGACACTGCAAGCTGCCCTGGAATGCATGCGATGCGCCAGCACGGCAAACGAACATATATCCAACGACAAAAAACATCGCAGAAGCTACTCAGGGAAGCGGGACGACTCGCGGTGTGCTGCAACACGTCCGTATCGATGTGGTCCGATTAAGGGCACCTTCGGGATATCGAGATAAACGCATTGAATCCATACACGCCAACGACAACAGTACAACCTTGTGTATCAAGACCGCAATACATACAACTGGATCATTCTTGAGAACCATTCTGGCCACTTCATGTCTAGATGTCTCGATCTGTTGTTGCAATTGTCAGAACGTGATATCGCTATGGATAGGCTCGAAAGGGACGGAAAGCTCGCTCCAATGAGGCATCTACATATGAGCTGCATTGTAGAGTTATAGGATGCATGCGTTGTCTGGCCATAGCTTCCCACTGCTGGTGTTGCAACTGCGAGGTAGTCGTACTCTTACTTTGCGCCCTCACAAGCACCCAGGACACACATGAGGTACGAGTGCTTGCTGCTCGTCGTGAGGAGCTCTTGCTGGATGTGCTAGTTGCTTGTTATACCAGCGTGTGGTGTTGTTGATGCAGGTGTCACCATCTCCAGAAGACATCAAGAGACTCAGCAGTCGATCAAGGCATGTTCTTACGACTGTTTGCATCTTAGTGATTGCCTGACTGTTTTATGTCGCCATGGCGCCTTTGCTTGCAAGTTATCGTTCTAGCTCACATGGTGGCATAGCTCAGCAGTCGAGCGCCAGGACCGCAGAGTTCGCTCAGCGCCTGGAGATGCGAGTGCAAATCTCGCTGTCACATTTTTGTTCTCAACGGGCTGGTCTTGAACTTGTGAGTGCATTGGGGCGGGGAGTTGTGTTTGTGTCTCTACATCAATACATGCACCGACTTGAAAACCACCAGGTAATGCACTGTGAAGCAACACTACACCGGTAGTATGCAATGCTTTTGACTGTGTGCCTTGCGTGCGTGTACAGGCGTGCCGGAAGCTAATTCCCTGCCTGCTGAACTTGCTCCAGGTGGCACTCCAGGCGCCTAGTCAGTTGTCCCCAAATGAAAAGGCGAGCTCCCTTCTAGTGCAACACATCACTTGCAGCACGAAATCGACATATGGTATTATAATGTACGGATATGTCCGGGCCTGGAGTGTCATCCAGTACCGGAACGTGGTGTGTTCAACTCTCGCACGACGACTCCAAATGAGCCCTTCTTGACACAAGGAGCGTAGCGCTTGCATTTCTCGAAACGTACATACAACCAGAATACATGTACAGACGTTCGTATGTCATGGTGTGTGCTGGACCGAGGTGAACGGCACGTGTGGGGTCTGCCCTTGCTCTCGATCGCTGCGCGAGAACAATGCACAAGGAGCATGCTCTGGTGTTTAATAAAGCCTCACACCTTGAATCAAGTATAATATGTCCAAAGCATGCCTGGAGCGCTGTCTAGGGGTGGAAATGAGCATTCGGAGTGTCTAACTCGCTGTGTGGACAGCTGCGTAGTCTGGTCGTATGCATCACTTTGATCACATGTTACGAGGCAAACGGAACTGTTATATTGTTGTTATGCGTTTTCACGTTCTAACTAGGGTAATACGTGCTGAAACAAGACAAATGCTGCAGACCCACTCCACAGCCCAGACGGTCATAGCTGCATGGCTGGCAGGAACCAACAAGTTCCGGGCACATCATCACAAAGCCCACATAAACAACTCTTCTCAGTCGCTCTCTAGAATTGAAATGACATGAATAGGCATTGTTTGGGATTTCTCCTGGTGACTTGCATGGAGTGCAGGAAATCATGCCTGGAGTGGTCACCTGGACCAAACTTATCCTTGGAGTGGCCTTATGGTGCACTACTCCCGAGAGCCATTCTGGCTCATTGCTCGTAACAGTTTATGACAATCTAACACTTCAAGTCGCAACAATATTGCACCCATAAACCTTGAAAGTGCCAAGACGTGCTAAACATTGAACCAGCAACTATTTTTTGGGGAGATATCTTCCTTTTCTCGGGTGTTATTGACCTTTTTCTGACCGAGAAAAGTTTTGTTACCAGTTCTTTAGGAAGAGACTTTTTGGCAACCTTGAACTGAACCGCCAACCTTTCGCAGCAACGGTCCCAATGTTCAGCGCTGGTACGAGTGTTCATCTTACCGCTTCCTCCTCATCCTCTCGACAGTTGCATACTCCAGCCGTGGGTTCTCCCTATATGTTTCAACAGTATGCAGTTTGAAGCCCTCACAACTACTCGTTCGCTATACAGCCTGACAATGTGTATGCACGGATGGCATCCACTCTAATATTGACTGCTGTGCCCTTGAGCTTGGCGCCGCTGCCAGGGAAGAAGCAAAGCTTGTTGTGCCGAGTGCGGCCCATCGCCTGTGTTGGGTCCCGTGGATTAGGTCCCTCCACCAGGACCTCCACTGTTCTCCCTGCAAACGAAGAGCAGCTCTCGGAACGCCTACTCTGCAACTTCTGGGTGCATGTTGCTTAGCAGGCTGCTTCAATCTCGAGGTTTGCATGCATACCCTGACTGCCTTCCGGGGACAGCACAGTGAGTGGCGCTGCGCCATGGTGCTGCTGCCACTTAACTGCTATTCCTCATTCAAAGTGGTGGGAGGCTAGAGGTGCAACCAGCTGGGGTGGAAGATGCACAATGCGCTTGACAAGACACAATAAGTTTGTAAAGCTCAGACAATCTACCTAACACCTGAGTCATGAGTCCCATGCATGACATGCATACTGTTGTCGAAGGCATGCGACGGCCCAGACTGACGCTAGAGCCAGAGACTGTTCAATTACTGTCTCAGGCAACCCTCTGCTAGAAATTCACATGAGATTCGGGATTGCCACAGCATGACAGCTGGCTCCGCACAACAGCCACCACCAACAGTGTGACAAGAAGACATATATCACACCTTTGAAGCGCTGTGCACGCTCCTCTGCAACCTCGTTCACCACTGCATTGAGCCTGTTCAGCCGATCCGCCTTAACGAGGTCTGCCACCTGCTCACCCCACTCAGCCGCTGGTGTGTTGGGCCGCGGGCTGTACGCAGCTGTGTTCACTCGGTCAAACCCGACCTCCTTCACGAGGTCCAGCGTCCTCTGAAATTGCTCCTCAGTTTCACCTGGAAACCCAACAATGGCATCGCCGCTGATAGAAGCATCTGGGATGTTCCGGCGGATGTTGTGGACTATTTCACGGTATCGGGTGTGCGTGTAACCCCTCAGCATCCTTCTCAGGATGTCATCATCTCCAGCCTGCAGCATGCTCTTGTTGCCCTAAACTGGGACATATACAAGGTTACGGCATGATGTAGACACGTCCAAAACAATTTACTATAACGAATACCATAACGAATCAACACTTGACGCATGGCACCAAATGCTGGATATGTGCATCAGCGAAACAAGGAATCCGCAGCCCCCAGCCCCGCCATCTTGATCAAGGGGCAAGCCTCATGGTCATGGCTGCTGGCAAAGATGTGCTACATGCTACAACAGTATGTGGCAGAGTATGAAGTACTGCTGGTTTCTCCTCAGTTCTGTGTACTCTTTCGCAGAACTCTGGTGGAGAAGAGGAGCGGCCATGCTACTTACCTGGAAGGGGATGTGGAAGAACTCGCACAGCTTTGGCAGCTCAGCGCAGGTGCGGATAAGCCTCTCTGTAAAGTAGCGGGGGTGTGAAGTCGCAAAGCGGATACGATCGATACCATCCACCGCCGAAACTGTGCGCAGAAGGTCTGCAAACGTGTGCAGGCGGCGGCCACTCGCGTCGGGGGCCATCCCTGGAAGATCACGACCGTAAGCATCCACATTCTGCCCCAGCAACGTCACCTCCTTATATCCTTGCTCCGCAAGATTCGACACCTGCGTACATAATATACCTAATACATAACATACTGGGGGGGGGGGGGAACATAACATACCTAAAACATATCAAACAAAATATTCGACACCTGCTTACATAACATACAATGTTACACTGAGTAATGCATACAAGTGATGCATGTTGACAATCGCCGCCAAGTCGTCGCCACAACTCAGTCGGTAGCAGCCCTCCTCAAGCCACGCCTGATTGGGATACTGCTTGACCGTACGTTGGGGGCAACAGTGGGTGTGTTTAGCTGCAGTTTGGTGGGGGCGAACCTCGCGTACGATGTCATCTGGATGGCGGGACTTCTCTGCGCCTCTAGTGTACGGCACCACACAGTAGGAACACTTCTCGTTGCAGCCGTATATCACGTTCACCCACGCGGTGAGGTCGCTCTCACGCCGCGGCTGTGCAACATCCTCAATGATGTCAATCCAGTCTGTTGCGAGCACCTGCAGACACTCTCTCTGTGCTTGGTGGACGCTTGGTGGATGTGTAACGACATAGTGCAGCTTCATTGTGAACCCGAACTTGCAAAGGTCAGACCTTCACAGTTGATCTCTCCCAACACTGAACATGCCAGCAGAGTGTGTAGCACTCTCCATCTGAACGTGCTGTATTGCCATTTATAATAGAAACTAGCATCCGCGGCGGTGCCCCCAAACTCGGAAGCGATGAGCAGGTGCAAGCAGAGTGCTGCGACAGAGCACTCGACACACTGCAATGCGTATCGCTCTTCCACGCTAGGGCATATCACGCATCAGTTCCTGTGTTGCTGGTATCTTATGGTGCGTCGTATGGTGCGTGCTCTTTCAAGCACAGAAGGTAGGTGGTCACAGAGTATATGGCATGCACGTTCCGTGCGCAGGACGGAAGGCCAGGGTGCAGATGTGAGTGATGTGCAGCACACCTGGCCGGTCTCTGCCTCTGCAAGAAGGTTATGAATCTGGTTGGCATGCTGTGGGCCCATCACAACGTCGACCTCTGGCACTCTCCTCAGCAGCTGCTGGCCCTCCTGCTGCGCCACACATCCCGCCACCACGATCTTCACATCGTTGAAATGGTCCCGTTTTCGCTTTGCTTGCCTGCCTAGTGCTGAGTAAACCTGCAGGATGCAGCCATCCATTGCCAAAACAACCAAAGGCGATCCGAAGGTGCTGCGCCTCCCACTTAACGCTGTGAATACCGCGTGTCAAAGATGCGTAGGAGTAAGTTTGCTGAGTAGACGGCATGGGCGCTCTGTGTTCCGTGTTCCAAGGTTTGAAAATATTTTTCAAGCCATGTTTCAGCTTGTGTTCTCAGGTCGGGTACAAAAGCGACATCATCTATATCATGACACGTTCCAAGGCAGGAACTTTCATCCTGACGCTTTGGGCAACAGAAATCGAGGCCTGTCTCGTCTTTCAAAAATAGTTCAGGAAAAGCGCCTCATCGTCTTTTTTCAGCCTCTTTGGTGGCTCAGTATGATACACTACATGCATGTGATGTTAAATATGCAAGTGTATACAATTGTATTCACAAGGTGTGTTTGGGGTGGGCAATCGGAGGTCAGGTTTCATGGATAGTGTGCTGAGTCAGTGACTGCCCCCATAGCCACCCACCGGCAAACGCACTATGAACCCCTGAGAGATATATGCCACACAACGAGGTAAACATTCAAGTTCTTCATGCAGTCTCATATTCCTCTCGTTGAGACCCTCGTTCACTTCCAGTGACACAAAAATACTGCCGACACGCACGTTGAATGCGGTTGGCGCGCGTGTGTCATGCGATCTGCTCAGGCTAGCACTAGGGAGCCTGCTGATGCTCACTTGC
>JAUMHD010031984.1:0-21756 GCA_032359135.1 Ulvella scutata | reverse complement strand
TGGCTATGTTGGGGGGGTGGGGGAGAGAGGGGGGGGTCCGGGGCCGACGTCAGAGGAGGGAGGTGGACAGGACGACGCGGCCGGCAAGTAGGGAGGAGGTGCAAAAGATCTGTAAACCTTTTGCTTTGTGTGATATTTGGCTGTTTGGGTTCATGCCTATTCACTACCTTTAAGGGTTCTTAAGCTGCTTGTGTGCTGCTTGCTTGCTGATTGTTTTGACCCTGTGTCTGTGCGTCTCTTGTGTTCTTGATCCGTCTGTGGTCGTACCGGAATGGGAGGCTGCTGTCTGTGCTGCGACGTACTCCGTGATTGCCGCTTACATCTTCCTCGTTCGTGCAGTAGGCTCTGACGATGCGGTCCCTTGTTGTACCTGATGAACTGCTTATTTCCACCTCGTGGACGGCGCGGGCCTCAGGCATGCTGCACTAGGCATGTATGCTCGCGTGCTGCGAATACAGAACCTGCAGCCTGGCCTCTTCGAGTTTATTTACGTGACCATGCATGAATACCCCACTAGCTGGCCTCTACACTCAGCGTAGATTGCAAGTGATGGTATGGCGACCCTGAAGGATCATCAGGGACCTGAAACACCCTGGTTGGGACGCATGCTGACCGGGCAGGCTGTTACGATTTTGGGCGTATCTACTATCAGTGACATCGTCGCTACTAGCGGTAGAGTACAACCATCGTTCCTGGGCCGGGCGCTTTTGGTATTGAAAAATAATAAACTGATCGGGAACCACGCCATTCCCAAGAACCAAGAATGTGTAAAGGCATAACTCCATAGAATGGCTCATGTACCAGCAAATCATCGCAAGCCAACTTAGCTGGACCTCGCACAAATGACACAGGACATGTCACTACCGAAGCAACGACAGGGAATCAAGCTAGCCTCTCTACCCATTTATTTATTTTACCCACATCGTGCACCAAGCCATGACACTTGAGTATAGGGACTGACTCGAGCCGGGGGAACGCGCCACCAACGTCCTCTTAGACTAAGACAGAATAGCTAACATCCCTACGCAACCAAGGCACTGCAGCAAATCCTAAAAGAGGTGTTGACACAACTCTGACTGCTGACAAACCTTGTAAGAACCAAGAACGGCCTCAGCACCCCCGAAATATAGCACGGAACCCAACAGGGGGACACCTGAGCGATCCACCCAAAGGCACGGGAAATGTCCCTAAGTGCGGAAGCAGATGCTAAATGCGATGAGTGCAGCGATGCTGTGGTCAATTACGGTGCACGATTTCACACAACCTTCCATGGCCGAAACCTTCGCAGAAACCCAATAATTCATGAATTCTACTCGATTCGTCACGTCACGATGACATAAGCGGATATAAGCGCCCTTATGTCATCGTATGTGGAAAGATGATATCATCAGAAGCACTTTCGGAAGACTGTTTTACTTTGTGGTGTGCCTTCGGCGGACTTGCTTCAAAATATGTGTAATAACTTGCTTCGAACCTGGGGTCATGGCACTCTGATCGAACAGTGGCAACAGTAACGAGCGGTGCACCCAGCGCAGACTCTTGCTGTGCATCGAGTTCCAGTCATCTGTTCATTGGTTAGTGCTTCATAGAGAAGGGTTGGATCGTCGTGATGGGAAAGATCCTGATCGTTTTTTACTCCACATACGGGCATATCTACACGATGGCCAGAGCGATAAAGGAAGGCGTTGACAAAGTAGATGGCTGCGAAGGAGTACTTTATCAGGTGTGAACCTGAATTTTCAGTGGACATGCACTGTTTCCTGTCGTGCGTGTATGTTCTGCCGTGGTGATATACATTTGAAGATCACTGGCATCCTATCGTCTGCATGTGCAGCAGCGCTCGCGTAGTTACCTTTGAGCTTTCATATTTTTGAACTTAGAACGGTTTTCCCGGTGGGTGATGTGTCTGTCGGTTTGGACAGACGTGTGCGCATGTACAGGTTCCAGAAACACTGCCTGCCGAGGTGCTGACCAAGATGCACGCACCGCCGAAGCCGGTATGTGTCCGGCTACTCGCCTATACACATTGAAATATTATGTCGGATTGACGTAGAAATGCCTGTCACGGTGATGGACCAAGGTTATAGCTGCCGATGGTGCTCAATGGGAGCCATGATGATGCACTTACAGCCGCTCTGCATTGCAACGAAATAAGTTCAGGAAACTGCGCTGTGTCGTTCGCAAAAGTGAGGCAGCACGTCACTGCCAGCACCCGTTGCAGGATGTCCCCGTCATTGCAGCTCCAGAGTTGGTTGACTGCGATGGCATTGTGTTCGGCTTTCCCACCAGATTCGGGATGATGGCAGCACAGATGAAAGCCTTCTTCGACAGCACTGGTGGACTTTGGACTGCAGGTGCCACCCATATGCTGTGTCGTTTTTGAATTCCTTCGATGCATACCAGACACTGCTGCGTGTTGCACCTCCTCCGTCGCTCACTGTGGCATGTAATAAACATTCTCCACCTTTCATCATTGGTTCTGTAATGCCGTGTCAATAACCGCTCGGACTAGGCAGTGTGTTGTGCAGGAAAGCTGACAGGCAAGCCATGCTCTTTCTTCACGAGCACAGGAACACAGGGCGGTGGCCAGGAGACCACCATCATGACAGCACTCACGCAGAGCACTCACCATGGCATGATTTATGTTCCTATTGGCTATTCCGCTGGAGATGTTATGTTCAGCATGGATGCACCGAGGGGGGGTAGCCCATGGGGCGCCGGCTGCTTGACTGCTCCAGATGGCTCGAGGCAGCCCTCTGACAGTGAGCTGGCTCTTGCACGTCACCAAGGGGAGTATTTTGCCACCAAGGCGCTGAAGATCTCCTCCTAAGTTAATGATCGGGGACTCGCAAGGCTTGAGAGTGGCTGCAGGGAAGCGCCTTTTGTCGCAGAGTAAGCATGGGCTTGTTCTGCTTGCATGTTTGAAACTTTTTTACATCGGTTTATGCCTGTGTTCGAACATACTTTTGCAATGGTATTGAAATATGCCTGCTGGTGATCAGGAATGGTGTCGACGTGTCCCGGTCGAAAGGCATACATTGGCAGTGGCGTAGTATAGCATCATACACAAATCTCGTGTGTACGAGTACACACAAACATGGTGAGGTTGTGCCATTCGAGTGAAATGGTTTATATTTTGTGTTAGTTGCTTTTGGTTATTAGGGATTATGCCTATTAAATACACCACGCTACCTTTCCGGTTTGTAACGAGAGGGAGAGAGAAGCTCGCAACGTAAAATTTGTGCCAATTTCTTCGTTGGTGAACGCCCAGGAATGCAGGGCTAAGCAGAAGGAACTCGATCAGAAGAGAGGAGTTTTAGTTTTCGACATGGGCCGCAAGAACCTTCACACGCACTTGTATTATGGTGTTCACATTGACGGTGACATGGGTCACCAACACAATGAGGGCACTCGGCTTTTAGTTAAACAACATCTGAAGTTCCTCAAGTTCAGATTCTGAACTATAGAGATACAGCAGCAGCCTGGAGAGCCACAACCAACCAACCAGCTACCACACAACATGTAACCTTGGAGATGTTTCTAGCTAGTTATACAAAAGCCTGTGCACTTTGTGTGCTGTGCTACTGTGGCGAACCACTATCGCTATAACTTTCACAAGATGTAGCTGTCGCAATTCCAACCACAGAGCACACACCATGGGCATCATTATTGACAACTTGTCAGCCACTGTCAGCCAGATGAACTACCTTCTGTCGTGCTCGCCCCAGAAAATCATGAATTGCTACGTCTAACACACCCCAAAATGAACACATGATAAATTATGTCGCTGACATGATTAGTTCTTCCCCATTCCTTAACTATATCCCTGGCACACTCCAAGCCAGAACAACCCAAGCAGGCAGCCACAGAGACAGCGACAACACCTACAAACGAGTAGCATCTGCACACAAGAAGCAACTTGAGCAGACGTCAGAGGAGCCAGGACAGGACAGGTGGCCCGACGCTCTCACTCTCTCGCTCTCTCTTTCACGCTCTATCGATAGTGGTTCGCCACAGTAGCACT
Organism: Ulvella scutata; assembly: GCA_032359135.1. NCBI lineage: Eukaryota > Viridiplantae > Chlorophyta > Ulvophyceae > Ulvales > Ulvellaceae > Ulvella > Ulvella scutata. The sequence goes on along the minus strand of JAUMHD010031984.1, from coordinate 17,732 downwards.
GCTACAGTAGCACAGCACACGAAGCGCACAGCCACAGTAGCACAGCCACTGTAGCATAGCACACGAAGTGCACAGGCTTTAATATAACTAGCTAGAAACATCTCCAAGGTTACATGTTGTGTGGTAGCTGGTTGGTTGTGGTTCTCCGTGCTGCTGCTGTATCTCTATAGTTCATTTGCGGGGCCTCACTATTTGATCACTGCCTGAACCTGGATACAAGGGGGGACCTCGTACAGCATGCTCATTGCTCGAGTGTAGGCGGCTCGCCAGCAAGACACCACAGGGGTGGCTTAGGCGTAACCCCTAACCCCTAACCCTGGCTTGTGCTTGAACTGCCAAGATGTCGAACAGGACTCCCACAGCTCATCAGAGCAGTCCCGTACGCGCAATGTAGCGGCAAAGGTACGCAATTGGTAGGCTGGTACCCACAGACTGGATGTATACGTCGCCTTATAACTATGGTGGGCCAAACACCTTGCAGTACGGGATGCATTTTTGTCCTCACACTGCTGTGCACACAGTTGTGACTGTATGAGGTTAGGCGTAACCTGTAACCCGTAACCCCTGGCCTGGCCTGGCACAACCAGGAGAGACCGCAGCAGTAGGACACCCAAGCAGCTGGAGGAGGCAGCGGCAGGGAGATGGAGATGGAGTCATCAACGGGGAACGGTGTTGGCCAGCACCTGCAGCAATCCAGGCTGCGACAGCCTGCACTTGGCTGCTATGGCCAGCGCTAGCGGCAACATCCGTGAAGCATGGTGCCAGCACGTTCCGAATGTTGAGAATCAGGCGCAGGGGGGGGGAGGCACCGAAGGAATGACAGGGGACCGGCGCATGTGCTACAAGCGCCACCAGGGGGGCTACCGCCCCCCTTCTCTGGCTGTCAAGCACGTGTAACATCATGTTGGGAATCTTCAAGTTCTGGCCCGGAATTAGATTATGAATATGAAGGACGGCATAAGGATGGATGGATGGATCGGAGGAGGAGGACAAGGTTGGAGTAGAACGGCGATTCAGAGCAGCGGACAAACTCAGTTTGCTCTGCGCCGTGAAGGGAAACTGAGTTTTTGCAGTTTGCCAAAAAGTCCGGGCAAACTGAGTTTGTTTTCTTCACAGCGCAGAGCAAACTGAGTTTTTTTCCGCTCTTCGGAGAGGCTGAATATATGTCACTAGAGCCTTGAAGCGTTTAGACATGCATATGGAAGTCTTTCAACAGACTGGTTTTGCGGGTGTTTGGCGGGTGTGTGGTCATAAGCAACTTATAAAGCCTGTATCGTGCTAGCTGTAACGACATGCACTGCTGTGATTGTGAACACGGCTTCCCCACGCTTGAGTCAGTCCCTGTACTCAAGTGTCATGGCTTGGTGCACCATGTGGGTGATTCCCTGGCGTTGCTTCGGTAGTGGCATGTCGTGTGTCATTTGTGCGGTGTTGAGCTAAGTTTTCATGCGTTGATTTGCTGGTACATGAGCCATTCTATGGAGTTATGCCTGTAACTTCTTTGTATGGGGAACATGGTCTCATGATCTGAACTCAAGAATATGATCTCATGATCTAAATTCCTCATAGGTATAGTCACAACTGATGCATCCAACGAGTAATCTACCCGTACGACTATGCTCAAAATCTGTTTGAACATATGGAGTGCATGGAGTTCATGCAGCAGGGTTGTGTAGCTAGATGACGATGTCACGAAACATGCGATTTTTACATTTCGAAGGATTCTTACAATATTGAGAACGTTTTTGTTTCCGCTTAGATTTAAATGCCGCTCAGTTTCAATTGCTAGTCTGCTCGAGCCTTGTTCCTGCTTGCAATGCAAAGAACCCCGATGCAAACGCATTGAAAACACGCGCCACGTGGAAGGCCGCTGCAACAAGGAGCCACGCAACCAGTACCAGTTCTGTGGTGCAGTCTGACTCCATAGGTTCCACAGAGATGCATGTATGCAGAGCTGTACATGTGGTGACTTTACGTGTATGCAAGGCTGTGCAAGCGATCTCCCAAAACACAGAGCACTGGCCCTATAGCTTTTCAGTATGCTTGTGATCTTGGAACTGCCGTGACATAAGTTGGAAAGCAGTACGTATTGTTCTTAATGTTCAGCACCCCACATGACAAGGCGTGTAAAGGAAGTGCTCAAGTAGTGCTGAACATGATTGCCATATATTGTGTTGTAGAGTTGTCACAAAAGTATCAAATCGAACCTCTCTCTGAGAAATGTGCCTTCTGTGGCCATGTCTCGCTGATTTGACCAATGCCTTCCAGACCAATGCAGTGCTTGTGGCCGTGTGCTACTCAAGCACCGGCTGAACTCAATATATTTTACAGGTCTGAACGCACAAAGTATGTTTATGTTCTCGACTGACTGGAAGCATGAAGAACAGCCTAAGTATCTGACTCGCCTTGTACCACGAGTAAACATGTAGTCCACATAGTCGTGCATCTTGCGCAATCTCCACAAAATCTGCAAGCTTTGGTGACTTAAAGGGTCATAAACACGTCTGACCTGCTCAGACGTCCTGTCACGGGTGTTGTGGGTTGTTTGGTTGAACAGAGCATGCCTCAACCAACAAGTTCACCACGAAGCCTTCTCTGAACACCAACATCAAGCAAACTGGGCTGACTATCCTCGAAATTCTGACCAAAATAATGAGGTTGCTTGACTGCGCGCAAGTCTGATCAACTTTCTGGCATCACTGTGATGTCTCATTCAAAGGAAACCTTTAGGAAACTGTTTGAACATTCTGGGCCTGAATTTCAGGCTCACGGGCTACCTCGCTGCAGCGTGCCTCGGGAGCCGAAGAACTATCAGGATGGACCCATATATTGCCCCTCAGGCGAAGGAGGTGGCTACCAGATTGCCTATGACTTCGGACAAGGCATAGTCCACCTGTTCTGAGTTATTCCATTTTAGCTGTGGAGTGCACGTAGCCCAGCGGTTCTGTAGAGATTGCTGTCCGGTCTTCTTCCAAGGTAAGCCTTGCCGTAATGCATTTCGGTTTCCATGCAATTGAGCATGACCTGCTGATGTGTGAGTGGCAGGGGATGCTTGATTATTGTCAGATGCACCAGTGCTTACACTCACGCACTGTCAAATCCTTCCACCTCGGCAAAGTTCTGCGACTAGTGGAATCAGACATCTGCTTCGCTTGTGCGGTTTGGAACTTGGTAGTGTTGTCGTGAATGAGCATCCTCGTTGCGCAGGCATACTGCCACAAGAGACAGGCATGTTTAGAGCGTACTAACTGCTTTACTTTTGCAGTGTTTTACGTACTCTTCCCTTTGAGTTTATTCTTCCATCGAGATTCAAGAACGGAGGTACCTCAGTTTACATGTGGACAGTCCAACTTCTCCAAAGCGCCAACCAGAAGGATCGCGAAATTTGCTTTAACTTGATGACATTCTGTTGACAGGGGTATTTGTTTTGTTCCTGTTCACGTGCGGAATTCGTTGGGGCTCAATCATGCAGCCCCAGCAACGACAGCAAAAAGCCAGAGAGACCATGAAGCGTTGCAAAAACATGGAGCAGTCACAGTATACAGCTATTCCTGGTAATGCTGCATCACAGGGGCAACTCATTGCATCAGCTACCTCTTGCCAGCACAGACAGCACAGAACAGGTGGCGCGAGGGGTCGTGTATGCGAATCACAGCAGGTGCAGACAGTCATGCCTTGGTTGTGCGCAGCGCGTACAGGACACACATGTTCTCAACAGTGTCCACTTGTCAGCATGAAGCTGTTGGTGTTGGAGTTCTGCATCGGTATGCCTGTCACAGCAAACCAGCCACGTTTTGTGTGCATCTCTTTTGTACAAGATCCTGGCTGTTGGGGAACAGTGGATTTGTGAGTGCAGGAGGGGGCTTCAAGTTCGCTGCACACAAAGGTAGAGTCGTCAGCAGCTGGCCCCACAGCTGTTCTGAGCTGCCTTGTGAAGCAGGCTTACACGAAGATGGAACTCGATCGTGTCCGTGCACATTCACAACGCCGAGTCGAGGCATCTGGTCCGGAACGTGCACATGAGCAACCTGCACATCAAGGTGCTCGTGCGGTGGATGTCCAGGACAAAGTTCCCAGGCGCCTGGTGCAGGCTACCTGCAGGGAGACTAGGCAGCGAGCAGGCAACAGGCACCAACAAGCAGCGCATTCTTCCCCTGTGCATCCACAGCGCCGAGCACAGAAGGGCAGTGCTGTTCATACGGACGTGAAAGTCGCCGGCCATCGTACTGACACCCCCCGGCCTGAGTACTGGCACCTTATCATGCTGATTCACCTGCTACAAATCGTCACACCAAACAAATGGGTGTCTGATTCTCTCTACAACGCATCTTATTTACCATCAAGCCATGTTATACCATGGGCTGAGAACGTGTTATACAACCTGGTGCATCAGGTCACATTCGGATCAGCCGGGTTGCGTGAAGGATTTACAGATGCTTTCCACGCCAGAATATTGCGGTGCAAAGTTTTCACTCGTCCCTATCGAAGCCTGCTACAGTTCTCAATCTGGCTACGTGAGACTCTTTCACGAATCCCCAACACCGCATGTTTGCTGGGTACGACTATGACGCACACAGTTGAGTACGTGTTCTGGTGTCATGCAACACGGGTTTTAAAAGTTGCCATCGTGTCTCATATGGTGTAGGTATGAGCTTGCCTGCGCACATACTTGTTCCCTTGACAAATCGCATGCCAGATCGAGGCGAAGTTCTTGCAAGAGTATTCTCAGAGTATCGAATGGAACCACGGTTACTGCCATGGCTACACAGCATGATTTTGCACAACACTGAGGGGCACCCAGAGGCCCATCAGGACTGCGCTGTGCAAGGAGCTGCTGATACCATGCGACACTGGAGACATATGTTTGCGAAATGGAAAGATTCATGGGATTTTGTGTCTGAACATCATCTCAGCTTTTATGTGCACATCCATGAGGTCTGGCAGCAGCATGATGCAAAGGAGCACGCCCAATCAGTAGCTGCATCTCAACTGCACAACATGGCAACATCGCCACTCGGCCCCGCGGCCTCTGGAACCCTCACAACTTCAGTTGTCACATTTTTGCCCGAGACAGGTGATGAACACTCTGACGAGTATGAAGAGAAGGCATGGGAGCTGCACTATGCGTTTGACAAGTACTGCGAGGCACAACGGGGACCCGCAGTTCCACAACCACTTGGAATTCGTAAACATCCAGCAACACAAGTTCGTCTTGGGGACTGTTTCGAGCTGCCAGCACGTGGACTTCGGACCAAGGAGACCCCTGGGTTTGAACAACGGCATATCTTGTACAGATGGAAACTTGCGGAGTGAGCCCTTCTCAACTAGTGTAGCAGGATAAAGTTTGATGCTCTGCGATCACTCCCTATGGCACAGGGAATGACATTCTCTGTCACATGATACCATTGACAGGGATTCCATGCTGAGGGAGTCTCTGTCGTTTGGGCATGCTGACTACTGTGCAGAAACCGCCTAATTCATGACCCAGCTCAAAACACAGCATGCACATGCGCTTATGCAGGTCTTTGGCTGACGCTTCGCTATGGCTAGACATGAACCATCCTCCGGGCTTGGACAACCTCCTGCTGAGACACACAAGTGCTTTGCCGAAGAACCCCAGCAAACCTACAACTCTGCCTGGCTGGAAACATCTGGACATTACAGATGCAGTGCCCTGGTGTAAGCTGAAGCTCGAGGCCCCGAAGCCGGAGCCCCCACAGCCGAATGTGTCACAGCAGCACATGTAGATTGTGCACCAGTATACTGCTGTAGTGCATGTGGTGAACCCAGGAGGAAGTGCCAACGCAAGGATGGTCCTCAAGAGTCAAAAGCATACACAAATCTGTAGAACAGAAGTGCGACCCCTCCTCACGGCCATGCTACGGGGATGCAACAAAAGACATGCTATAAGTAGTGTGGGGACTTACAACATGCTTACATCTACAGCTGTAGCACCTACCAAATTCATGCAGATCAGATATGAACGAAGCAGCTGTGGGATGCCACACACACCCTGCTGAAGGTGGGACAAAGCACAGTACTGAGACATGAACGGTGTTGAGGAAGATGCAAGGTGAGAGTGACGTGTACTAGGAGACACATGTTGGTGATGTCAACAATGAACCAGGCTGGTCTCGAATTGAAGATGCGTTTCAGAGAACGTGTAAGCACAGGCGACTACTTTTTCATAGCAATGGGAATAACAACATCACGAAAGCATTGGAGAACTGAGTGTTATCTTCTATCCACTGTATGAACGTGGAGGTGCACGTGGACGTGAACAGGAGCTGTTTCTTTTGCAATCAGCCACAAGTCCTTCTCCACTCTTATGGGCCTACACATGGGCATCCTGGTATGTTGACCACACATGATGGGGTCTTGCAAGACTTGTATAATGTTTCTTTGAAAATTTATACTTTGCTTGCTCGCTTTTTGCCACTTTCCCATTCTCTGTCATGGCCAATCACCAACATAGCGAACTCATACAATGCTCTGCACAACAGGCTTCTGCGCTGCAGCCATCTTCAAACTTCTACTTGACTGCTGTATCTCCCAAGGTTGCTTATGTAAGCCTCCCACTGAGCATTCTCTGCACCGCTGCCGGGGTATGGTGCGGTTCCTGATCAGGTCTTCCTGGGGGTGATATGGTGCCCGATCATTTGTTCTTTTTCTGGAATACAGGGCTGCAAAACGACTTGAAGAGAATATTGGAGAGGAATTTGAGGGTAAAAACCCCAAATCGGGAACCAAGCCATAGTTATGAAGGCTTCGGCCTCAGCACCTCAAAGGGTTGGCACAGAGACAGACGTCCACGATACACACGTGACCAGGGAGGCAAAAATAAAGGCTGCAGAGAACGCCGCACAGGGATGGAGTCAAGCACCGGGGAATCAAGTCACACAGATCAGTTGTCTGAATTGAATCTGCAACAGTCATCATGTACCATTGCTCGTACGCGGAGAGGAATTGGCCCAATGGTGCACTTTGATTCGGCCTCAGGAATTGAACCCCCTCAGAAACGGAAACTCTTCTGGGTACATGACATAGCCAAGGAGGGCTTCGTCCTCAAGTTGAGGCCCTCAACAGGGCACGCGGGTTCAGGTGGCCACAAGCAAGGGAACGTGTTGCTCTTTTTCAACGCAGATACACAGAACCAATCAAATACAACCTAATTCCCACAATGATCAACGATGATTTAACCTCAGTTCACTATTTACGACTTCAGTTCATGCAGATGATCAACATTGAAACCAATCGAAAATTCTCGATCCACTTGGTGGCTACGGGGTGCACAGCATGCACTTTGCCCTGCTGACGATGCAATCTCTTGCTTGAAGCGTTAAAAGCCAGTAGACTCGCAGTGTCCATGCTAGCAGGCCGTTTCCTACAGATATCAAGACACTGAGCACCGCGTGGCTTTGCAGTGTCAGAGGTGTCTCTTGCGACAATATCCTTACCATGATGATGCATCATCTGCAGCTCTGACGAGTATACTATATCTCATCACCTTTAGATGAGATAGGTTTGTGCCAAAAGCCAATGTTTAGTGGTGATGGCAATGCAGTGTTGTCTCTTGCCGGACCAGTCACTCGTAAGTTCCTCAACACGTCCGAAGTGTGCATCGCTATTCAACGTGACAGACAGTATCCGTGTTCAGAGATAGGGAGACATGATGCTATCCCTGACGCCAATCCAGGTATGACTCCGAGGTGTCTGTGTGCCTTACAAACGAAACGCCCAACGCGTTGCCCAACGTTGGACAACGTTGGGCAACGCGTTGGGCGGGTCGTTTGTAAGGCACACAGACACCTCGGAGTCATACCGGTTTTAACGCCGGTGCGTTCCTTTCAGCTCTGCTGCACACAGACGTAATGTACATAATTTCTTTCTTGCGATACTACCTAAGTGCATGCGGCATGTGTTCTCCAGCAATGGAGCAAAATCTCACGACTGCTGCAGGTTGCGGGGTTGTGTGCGGGCGAAAAACGCGACGACGATACTGCCGAAGGAGAAGAACGAAAACCTGCCCAAGGGAACTGGCTCCAAGATCGGCTGGGTATAGCTGCTTTGAGGACGGACCTGAAGACCGACATATCAGCCTTGAAGATCGGCATCTATATAGGAGGTTGGAGTTTGCACCCACCTCACTGCGCACTTGACTCATGCCAGTCTTCAAGGCTGATATCCATCCTGGTGGAGTCTGCTGTAAGAAAGAGCAGTTGACTCATCGCAGACTCCTGTGCAGGAGTCTGGTTTTTTGAGCTGAGATTCTGTCTGTAAGGTACTCAACCAGATCCTGCTTGCACAAGCACGATCTGTTTGAGTTCCTTGCAGACACAATCTCAGCTCAAAAACCAGACTTGGTGCTAGATGCTGAGGAAATCGCAGAGAGCTTCGTGAGAACTGTGGTCCACGATGACACTGGACCAGGATGACAATATCACACGCACATGTCGCCCAAAAAAATGCTAGTCGGTCAAGTACTGGCGCCGCGGCTTTGGCGCACATGCCGGCATCTGTCCTGCAAGAGGGGGGCAGAAACAGTGTGCTTGCATCAATGGTCATTGTTGATTGTTGAGTGTGCGCCATGTGGGACAGAGTGCAGTGAGTGTGAACAATTACGCGATTGGATTATGCATTCACACCAGTTGTAGGTAATCATTTTTAGTGAGTGGTGGCCACCACTCGCTAGGGTTGTTGGGTAAAACGATTTTGTCCTGTTGGCATCGATTGTTGGGTAAAAACAATTTGTCCTGAAGGCCCATGGGACGGGCACGGCGGAATCAAAACGGTGCGGCCTTACAGGGCTGCTAAACGACTTGAAGAGATTTTTGGAGAGGAATTTGAGGGTTAAAACCCCAAATCGGGAACCAAGCCATTGTCATGAAGGCCTCAGCACCCCAAAGGGTTGGCATAGAGACAGACATCCACGAGACACATGTGACCAGGGAGGCAAAAATAAAGGCTGCAGAGAACGCCGCACAGGGATAGAGGCAAATGTCGGGGAATCAAGTTACACGGTTCATTTGTCTGAATTGAATCTGCAACAGTCATCATGTACCATTGCTCGTGCGTGGAAGAATGAGCCCAATGGTGTGCACTTTGATTCGGCCTCAGGAATTGATCCCCCTCAGAAACGGAAAATAACTCTTCTGGATACACGCCATAGCCAAGGAGGGCTTCAGCCTCAAGCTGAGGCCCTCAACAGGGCATGCGGGTTCTGGTGGCCACACGCAAGGTAACGTGAACAGCAGCATTACTCTTTTTCAATGCAGATACACAGAACCAATCAACTATAACCAGGGGCCAGCCACACGTGCTTAAGAATGTTGGGTTTTTAGGTACACCCCACTCAAACTTCAAGAACCGGTTGCAATTGTGGACACATGCCTACATAGCAAGAGTCGTTGTCATGGTATACCTGATCATGCCGAGATACTCGCCCTGTTCAGCAGGGCGTTCCGAACTGTATACATATTGTTGAACACATCTGTGTATGCTTAGTGTACATGATCAGGTGACCGTTCCATTTGTGTCGATCGAGATGCAATCAGCGTGTTTCAGAACGTGTTTGAGGGCTTGGACAGGCAGCCCATTCACGCAGCGCACAGGGTATTCGAGTGCAGCGAGACAGATGGCAGTACAATCATCGCGGTCCATTTATGTAAAAGGCGACCCCGCCACAAGCAAGCTGGGCGACTGCCCCTTCTGCCACCGAGCCTTGATCGCTCTAGAGCTCAAGGTGCGAGGTCCAGTTGCAAATCGTCCGGTTGCAACGATTGTATATGCATAAAACACAATGAATTTGTAGTAGGTAGTGCTCCTGCATCCGCAGTGGCGCATGTGCGCGATGGCATGATCCGCTTCGCATTACCCAGAAGCATAACGTGATCTTTGGGTTCCACACAAAGCACACATGATTTATGGTCTACAGGGGCTCGAGTACGACAAGGTGTTCGTCGATTTTGCAGCCAAGCCTGAGGACCTGTTTGTGGACAACCCCGATGGCAAGGTGCCCGTGCTGCTTGATGGCGATGTCCGCGTTCCGGATTCTGGCGCAGTCGTGCAGTATCTAATTAAGACATACCAGGATGGACCTGCACTTGGAGAAGACTCCATTCCAGGAGTGGGCGAAAAGTTGTTCCCCTGCTTCCTCCAGTTTCTGAGGGCCAGTGCTGAGGAACAGCCTGAGAAGGAGGCGGCTCTGGTTGAACAGCTTCAGCAAATAAACGAGTACCTGGAGAGCAACGGCCCTTTCCTCAATGGAGCCAGCATGGGAGCAGCAGACGCAGAGATTGTGCGTCCTCAGCATAGCTGCTGCGTCCATGTGTCTGCTCCCGCACCATTCACAGTCTATATGCACAGTCTACATCGATAGTGGGTCGGCAGGCGATAGCAAAGATTGCACATGCATGGAGCATCGGTGGCGAACCACGCAACCATCAAACACAATGACCACACACAGATGCACTGCATGCACTATCCGTGACAACGAACAGATGCACTGTCTGCAGAGACAACGAACACATGCACTGTCTGCAGCTGTAGCTGCTGACCAAACCGGAAAGGTGGTTACTAGACATGAACCCAGATAACCAAAGCAATCACCACTTGCCGCGAATGGCACAACAGCACCATCACGAAAGTCTTTGCCAGCATTCTTAGTCAAACTGCCATAGTAAGATGCACACTCTGCAGCTGTAGGGAGCTGATGTACAGTGGTGGAACGCATCAGTTCCCATTAAGACACGGGTGATCTTGTGGTGAGGGTGGGCTCTTGTGTTGACCTTCAGGATACTTCGTTTTGAACGATCAGTTTGAACGGATTACTTCGTGGAGCTCCATTCAGGGGAGTGTTGTAAATGCTTACACATGTTCCAACCTCACCTCAGCAGCCTTGTGCGCGGTGGATTGTTGTGCATGCTACCTGCGAATGCTCGATTGTTGTTAATGCCGAACAGCATCAGCCCTACGAATAATGGATTGTTGTGAACTCAGATTAGCATCAGCGCTGTGAATAATGGATTGTTGTGAATTCAGAAAAGCATCAGCCCTGTGAATAATGGATTGTTGCTAATGCAGAACAGCATCAGCCCTGTGAATAATGGATTGTTGTGAATGCAGAACATCATCAGCCCTGCGAATAATCGTTTTTTGTTTAGTCACTGCACTCAGGGGAAGTGCCTGCTTTATCCGTGCCGCCGATGTGCCGGCAGCTACGTGCTGCTGAAATGAGAATAAAAGGACACAGGCCGACAAGAGACTGCGAGTGCAGGCTCCAAGGATTTACCATGCGAGTGTGGCGCTGCCTCACTTCAAGAAGTGGCAGATACCAGACAAGTTTGCAGCTGTGCTGGCCTACCTGCAGCTGGTGAAGCAGCAGCCCGCGTTCATTGCCACTGACTATGGTGAGCCAGCAATCATCCAGGGCTGGCTGGACCATGGCATCCCCAGCCCTTGATTGGGCTGACACGTGTCTGCTTTTGTGAACCAATGCCTTGCTGGAGCGCAGAGTGTCACCTGAACTGATTAGGCACCCACTAGGATTGGGCCGGATCTAATCTCATATGTGATCTCTGATATTAGGTGATCTCAGAGATCACATGAGAGATGGATGTTCTCATGTGATCACCCAGTAGGTCTCAGCACTGGATCAGAGATGATGCAGCGTAGCATCAGGAGGCTTCTGGGGTTCATTTCGGCTTGTGATTTTTTTGGAGCCATTTGGGCATGTGATTTTTCTTTGTAATGTAAGTTTCATCGAGGGTGACTTGGTACAGTAGCATGCATGCACTAGGCGCACAGACCTAGGGCTCCTAGCCTTGGAGGATCATCCAGGTAGGAGGATCCCGGCTTGTGATAGCGTTCGCAGCTAGTATGGTTTGGTGTAGATACATATACCGTTGCCCCTGCTGAGATCTGGCACTGATATAGGTAATGTTGGTGACGAATAGGTAATGTTTGGGAAATTAAATCGGTGGCGGCACCCAAGCACGAAGTGTGAAAGTTACATCGGTACTGGCGCGGCACAGTAGCACACAAAGCGCATAGGACTAGGAGAGATCTCCAAGAACAGCACCATGTATTAAACCAAGAAACACAGAGCAAGAACAACGACATAACACACAGGTAGATCCTACAAGTGCACCCAGCACGAAAGGCATCAAACGAGAGGAGCCGGTACCTATGCACAAGCAGTACGGATCAACAGCGCCATCATAACAGGGGACAGGGTCAGGGCGCCAGACCCAGGCCTCAGGGGCGGGCCACCGGCACCCGCTGGCAGGCTTGTTGACAGAACTCGGCGGTGAGCGGCCGCCAGAAGCAGGGGGTGCCGACACCAGCATAAGGGATGTGCTCAGGGGTGATCAATGGTCAGTACTAGTGCAAACATTGCTCGGGCATCGTCCTTGAAGCTTTTTTTTTTCGACAGCTGTGTTGCTTGGGGTGGAGCCACATGCATTGCGGCTTGCTTTTACCGACGCAATTTTATACAGCAGCTCCTAACCCATAACCCCTCAACCTAACCCATCAGCCGGCAGAACAAGGAACAGCGGCAGCCTTACTAGTCCACACACAGAGCCCTAATGGCATGCATAAACCCTATCTGCCTGCTTGTGCGGACTTGTCCCTGGACTGGTAGCTACATGTATCCCTAGGATACCTGAACCTGTAAGTAAATTTATTCATTGTAGAGCCCTTCCCACCCCAGTGTGTACATGCAGGGGCCCGAAACACCGGGTTGGGAAGGTGCCTCACAGGTGCCCTGCTGCAATCACGGACAGATAGCACCGATGGGCAGCACAAGCACGGTTTCTGAAAGCACTGCAAAATTGAGCTATTCTGCAATGTGGCGTGCTTTATGCTGTAGTGAACAGGCCTAGCACAATGCAGTGCAACCTAGGTTTCACGTGCAGGAGATTAATACATGTGTGGTTGTGGTGCATTGTTACAGTGCTTGTCCTTTTAGAAAACTCGGAAATTCTGTTGAATAGTTCAGATCAAAGATGTATCACGCCTTTAGCACCTGGTGCACAGTCCTTGTACAGCGACCAATTACTGCTACATCGTGTTTGAGCCTCCATCGCGTTCACTGGATTCTCCTTTGCGAAGCCATCGCGGATTCAATTCGTCTGTGTCAGTTGTTTTCTGCTCTCGCTAACCCGGGCTTACATGAGACTAAGAACATGAATGCACTCAGCTTTCTAGTGGCTGAGGGCGGCCCTAGTGGCCATCGGGGGCTGCACCATCACTGCAACCATGCATGAATGCCATACTAGATGGGATCCACATTCTGCTTAGATTGCCAGTGATGGTATGTCGACCCCAAAGGGTCACACGGGACCTGAAACCCCCTGGGTGGGATGCGTGCTGACCGGGCAGGAACAGCTGAGCGGGTGGGTGCTCTGCGATCCACCAGGAGGCACAGAAATGTCCCTGGGTGTGGATGCAGATGCTATATGTGGTGAGTGCAGTGATGGGACGTGTGAGGTGAAGGTGTGGTCAATCACGGTTCATGATTCCACCCGTCTCAACTTTCCATGGCCGAAACCTTCGCAGAAACCCAAGAATTCATCGATTGAATTCCACACAATTTCTGGTGCAAACCCACGTGCACACTAGGCTTGGCCCAAACACGATTACGATTTAATCGTACGATTCAAATCGTACGATTTTTTTTGGGAAAAATCTGACATCGTAATCGTACAATATCGTACGATATGTCGCACAAAACTTTTAACTCCTTTTGGCCTCTTGCGGCGGTTTGTGGCCGCTCTCTGGCATCATATGCCTCACTCCAGCATCACCATGATTGTACAGCAGCACTCTGTAGTCATTCTGGCGATGCTTAGCCTCGTCAAGTGCATAATGGGTGTAGTTCAAAGAGTTTTCACTGTGGTGCACCTAGCATGGCGCCACAGACAAGCTAGTATGGCAATGTAGACAATGGTGTTTCTAGCATCTAGCGAGTTGCACAACAAAGCAGAAAGTGATTTAGATCAGTTGCTTGATGATCTAGAGGACTTAGATGGTGAGGAGGCGATGATTGGGGCTGGAAGTGATGTTGCTGTTCTGACCTAGAGCACTGCTTTGGCTTGTATATCTCTCAGGCAGCACCTTTTGGCACCAGACCGAACACCAACACATCAACAAACACTACAGGAGTTCGAATCGTGCCGCAATCGTAGGCATCTGCTTCGTAAATGGTGCCCAATCGTTCGTGTGTCGTACCAAAATCGTACAATATCGTTCGAATCGTATCGGGCCGACACGATCGCACAAAAAAAATCGTGTTTGGGCCAAGCGTAGTGCACACGGCAGTGAAACGTAATAGTGCAGCTCAGCAAATGTACATGACACTTGGTATACGTGTCTGTGCATCAACCCAGTTTTTTCGTGTGAAGTCAACAACCAGGCGACGGCCAGCACTGATTGTTCGGTTACGCAGCATCAAGCGCAACGATACTAGGATGGAGCACGAAGTAGACTCTCAGTCCGCTGATGAAGTAGAAGCGATTATGCTCTCAAGTATGTGGGACAAGTGCAACATCAGAAGAGTTGTGAAGAAGTGCGCTCTCAGAACACATCGGCACAGGCTTAGTAATGCAAGTCGGGCCTTTATATTGACCCTTCCTGTGAACATCTCAGGAATTCTTCTTCCGGGTCGGCGTCCTATGTGGAGATATCGACTGGCATCAGTCAGTCCGAGTCAGGAAGTGCATTCCCACCACAAACGGACGCAGCTGACGCAAAACATATGTATATACCTACAAGTAAGATCAATCAGCCATTTAGTAGGAAGCTGCTTGCCTGGTCCTGGACGCGGAGCCCTCACAGTGTTGCCTTGCTGGACCTCCTGCTCAGGGCTGGCACACAAACTGTAAGTGAGCAGCTGCCCTTCACATACAGATTATAAGACTATTCTGTTGATCTTACATCTGTGTGTCTATGTATGTGTGCCACCGTGTGTATGTGTGATACCCACAGGCTCTTCACACTGAACAGTGGTCTGTGGCCCGTACAGCTGTGCCAGCATGCAGGTTCAGAAGCTTCGCGCCTGAGAGGCGTTTTTGATAGCCAGTCTGAAGCATCGAAAGATGGACATCGCCAGTTCAGGTGCTGGACATCTTTACATCCCTGGATAGCTGCACCAAGGTCCTGCATGACCCTGCTCGAATCCTATTCATTCACACCATAGCTGCGGTACATAGGTGTTTTCATTCTGCTGCTATTTGTACCGTTCTTGGCCTGCTGGCTGTGGTAGGAATGTGGCGCTGTTCTTTCTGTGATCATCAGCCGGTTGCAGCCAAGCTGAATGTTCGTAGGAGCCACTCCGCTGTGGGCAGAATACTGTTCAGAACCACAAGTGATCGACAGCGCGGCAGTTGTGGTGTCCTAAGCTTACACGTGGCTTCTTCCCACAATTGCTGGGTGTGAGTTGTGGCTCAGGCGATTTGCTATAAAAGGCAACCATTGCTCACTTGGGGCAGATGATCTCTGCACCGTTCCAAAAGTACCACGTCATGAAGTCGCTAGCCACTTCATGGTCAGTGCTCAGTGTAGCCATAGTGCTATGGGGTGTCTACATGCATACCTGATCATTCAGCTAGCCGAGTTACGTGTCATATATACATGATCAGGTAGGCATGTGTCTGTGTCTGTGATGTACTGCACAGATCTCTCAACTCCTCTGTTCAGGTCCTTCATGCGAGCTGTGAGGAGCTTGAGCCTCACAGGGTACAGAATCATCCATATTCCCACTGACATGATCACCGTGTTGAGTATCACAGCAGCACAGATCATTGATCATGATCGTGGATCATATTTTCAGGGCACAAACCTCAGAAACAGTCCCAACGATTCTATGTTGTATCTAATTCCCGATCTCCTTTCATTGCTCTCTATCTAATGGCTTTCTGTCTACTTGCAGTGCCTGCGCCCTTGTCGATGTAATCACATCACTTGCTTTCTTATTTGTCCTCTATCTAATTGCTCTCTATCTTATGGCTGTCTATCTGATTGCTCTCCATCTCATTGCTCTATCTAGTGCCTCTCTATCTAATGGATGTAATCGCTCTTATCTAGTACCTCTCTATCTCACGGATGTAATTGCTCTGTACATTTGCCCTATCTATCTAAGCGTTCTGTTCGATCGAACTAAACGATTCTGGTGATCAAACGCTGCAGATGTGTGGAGCCCCGCACCGCAGTCCTCCCTCGGCCGCGAAGCTACCAGAGCTGCAAAGCTGCTGCGCATGACATCATCAGGCAGCTTGAAGTTCTGGCGCCCATACAGCTGGAACGCGCTGGAGAAGCTCTCTACATGCATGTGCGGTCATTGCCCCACCTCTTAAGAACTCTTTCTGTGGGCGTTGTTGCTCTTGCCTACCCTCTCTTACAAACCGGAAAGGTAGTAAATAGGCATGAACCCAAATAGCCGAAATCAACTAACACAAAACATCCACCACTTCTCTTGAATGGCACAACAGCACCATCACGAAAGTCTTTCCCAGCACTCTTAGCCAAACAACCCTTGCCTGCCAGTCAACGTACCTGAGGGGTGTTACTTTGCTCTGTTTTTGGGCCTTTTGAACCTTCTCGCACTCCCATCACTGCGTGGTGTTTGACATGCAGATCATGCATAGGAAGCCGTTAATAATCTTCTTTTTGGGTATGTTAATTCGGGTTGTTTCGTACATTCTGCGTTTCTGGTTTGTAAGGACTCAGATGTTCAGGATGCTCGTTTTTGCAGCTAAGACATTTTTTTTGCAGTACTTGATGTGCTGGCACTAGTTCTTCTGCACAGTCTTCTGCACAGCAGCACCAATCTCCTCTATTTCACCGCGGATGGTAAGGCACTGTCCAGGCGCGTTCAACACTGCGCAAAGCGTTTTCAACAATGCGCTAGGCGTTTCAAACAATGCGCAAAGCATTTTCAACAATGCGCTAGGCGTTTTATACAATGCGCTAGGCGTTTTAAACACCATGCCAGGTGTGTACAGCAATGCGCAATGCGTTTACAACAATGCACAGTGGCTGCTTGCTGCCAGCCTTTGAAGATCACACTGCCACGTGTCACCCCGCCTGTCTGCACCACCAAACCACAAGTTTCGGGCAGGAGTTTTGGATACATAACGCTTCTTGGAACGCCATTAACAAATCAAACCACACCTTGTAGAAATCACAACGCACGAATTCAAATCACTGGAGTGACTCGTCACCCTTGCATCCTAGATACCACCTACGCCTCTGCCAGCTGCTCATCACTTGCAATGCATGCAGCGGGGGTGTGCGCTGTGCAGATGACCGCCATCTCTCTCTCCCACATGTTCACCAGCGTCCCTGAAGCCACTGCTGCAGTAGCTCTGGACACGGATTACCTCATCCTGGACTGGTTGAAGGCGAACGGACATTGCCGAGCGGGCGCGACTATCGACGTGTCCATGCCTGAACACCATACTCAGGCAGGCGAGCGCGCGCAGCCAGTGGACTGGAAACGGGACTTCCACGACTGTCTATTGCGAGCCATGGTGTGCGTGCTGCTGTCCTCTTCTTCCCCCCGAGTGCCATGTATGCGGGCCATGCACGCCGTGTGCTTCCTCCTGCCCCGTTGTTCCCCCCGAGTGCCATGCATGCGGGCCATGCAAGCCGTGCGCGTGCTGCTGTCCTCTTCTTCCCCCCGAGTGCCATGTATGCGGGCCATGCACGCCGTGTGCTTCCTCCTGCCCCGT
>JAUMHD010031973.1:0-21760 GCA_032359135.1 Ulvella scutata | reverse complement strand
TGTGCTGGGCGCTGCTCGTGTGGCGGATCGGGCTGTGTGGGTGCTACAGGCGGGCTGTCTGTCACTGTGCTATGCAGCGAGTCAGACGTCCACAACAGCTCCCCAGCAGCACGGCGCCTCTGCACCCGAACTGTCGCAGCAGATGGTTTACGGGTTGACTTCAATGCGTTTGTAGTGGATGGTGGGGTTGGAGCGCATCTGTGCTACCGCAGCTCATGCCTCATGGTGAGAACCATGAACGAGCGACATGACAGGCACTGGCCCATGCGCTTGGCACCGAGGCTTTCGCGCACAGACTCAGAACTCCAATGTAATATTTCTCACTAATTTATAAGATTAGCTGGCAAATATGCTTGAACACTTAGAAAAAACGGTGTTCCACTTTTGTGAATGGTTGTTTAAACCATTTGGATTGCAATGCATGGCGTAACGAATTATCGAATATTACTAGGCCTCGTAATATTCGCGAGGTATGGGGTGTGCCTCCTACAACCTACTTCTAAATCGGGATGTGCTTGCTATGCTGAGGTTCGGCAGAGTCATATTCGGAGGTTTTGACGGCAGAGTAGTGTCGTGTGCTGCAGCTGGATAGACCTAAAATAAGACCTCCTGCACCCAGCTGCACCGCCAATCACTGTATCGCAGGGCTGCAGCGAATTGCGCGTCGATCGTAGAGTAGGTGCAAACTTATCGCACAGAAGCTAACCTGTGCAAGTGTTTGTTGTCATTTCATTCTGTTTGATCCGTGTTTGACGGCTGTCAGTGCAGAAGCGGCACAGCATCGGTTTTATTGGACTAGCTGGATCATCCTGCCAATATGAGCATGCCAAGGGCGCTTAAATTAACCATGTTGCTTATGTGTTTCTTAATCGGCCTAGATGTATGCGCATGCAAGAGGTTCGCTGGGCATCAATGGCGAGCTGCACCAACAGATAACGAAGAGAAGGTGCGCAGCTTTCAGACATATATCGCACAATATAAGACTGGATCCGATATGCTTGGGTAGGAGGAGACATGTTGGCGTTCGATAACGGCGCTGCAGTTTGTGCAAGCAGTGCCCGGTTGCTGCATCAAGCACGTATACATAGCTCCTAGCAGCATTGTCACTGTGCTGTCCAGTCCTTCGCATAACCTAGACAAGAATCGAAGTGTTTGGAAACAGTAAGGGCTGTGGCTATCTTGCTCTTTCTGGCTGTAGTTCATCGCGGTCACGGACGTGCATTCTCGTCGGATAAGGTAAACCGAATGACGATTCGTGCCACGTGCCAGATCAATAGTCGCTGCCCCTGCGCCTCAAAGGGTGTTCTCAACAATCTCTAGTGTTACATGCTACGCTGGTTTTTGGAGTTCTGATCACGTTCTTGTTGCGCAATGGCCGTGTCAGCTTGAGAACGTGAGAAGTACTTGTCAAGGAGCAGACTGCCGCTATGTGAAATTTTGTACTGCTAACCACCAGTATCGTCAAGTTGAAAATGTTTCTGGAGCTCAAATGCACCGGCTATGCTGAGACATTGATGGTAGGGCTTGTGGATGGTCATAGCGTGATGTCATCACACTCGACGCCGGCATCGCTTGTGCACAAGCACTATTTGTTCCTCTGGCTTGCCTCGCTTTTCTTGCATTTATTTCTGTGCTTCGCACTTGGCATGGTTTCAAATTGTGTGTTTGGTGGGATCATTTGCTACACATGTATCTCATTGCCCCCCGCCCCGACCCCGCTGAGATACACATGTATTTGCTACACGTACGGTTGTGTAAAGGATCCATGGACATGTTTTCGTTGTGTTGCTCTACAACTCTCAGCTCAATGTTCGACAGTCCCATCGATGCAATTGCTATATGTTGCTCAATCACTCTGCTGGCAATTCACAAATGATGTGCGTTTACAACAGACCACGGCGGTCTGATGCCATTAATATTGCAATCAGTTCTGGAACTTGCATGCCATCTTCAAGAAAATGGCGGAACTGCAACAGTAGTACCCAGCAACTTGGTAACTCTCGCACAGACTCCCAAGCTTCAGCAGACAATACAGGTTAACTACTCCAGGACTTGGCACACGGTGTGACATGTCGATGTAATCACTTGCCACGCGGTGTGCGTATCTAGATGTGTTCGTACATGCGTGCATCACTGATCACCAGTGTCGCTTAATTTGTTAGGCCAGACACCTAACAAATAGCCCCAAGTGTTCATAAGTATTGTATGTAACAAAGCGACACTGGTGATCAAGGCGTGTACACACCAGTGGTCACCAGTATAGCTTGGTGTATGTCCCTGTCCCACCCCTTCGGGGTGCAGAGGCCAAAGCCCTTCTTGGGTATGGCGTGGTTGCTGATCAGCTTTTAATTTTTTTGTTAACAGGACAGACACCTAAGAAACAGTCCCAAGTAACTTGGGACTATTTGAATACTTGGGGGGAACACAAGTATTCAGCATTGTGCGTTCTTCCTGAGGACGATTCTGGTAATTACTGGTGGTGAATACGTATGAACTCAAGGCCACAAAAGCAGACAAGCACAAAACATCCACCACTTCACTCGAATGGTACAACAGCACCATCGCGAAAGTATTTCCCTGCACTTGAGTTCATGCGTATTCATGAGTTCATGCATATTCACTACCTTTCCAGTTTGTAAAGTAACCATGAAAGGAATGTCAGTGGAAAGTGTTTTAGTTGTGTCCTGGCTCGTGGTCGTCTCCCTGGCATTGTGTATCGTCATTGCTATCGCAGTTTGGCTTTCATGGTTACTTTACAAACTGGAAAGGTAGTGAATATGCACTTGTAGCCACTCAAAAAAGTGTGTAAAGTTACAGGCATACCAAAAACGTGGCTCTGGGGGCCCAAAAGACACCAGACCAAAGCCACCCAGGAACACCCTTCCATAAACTCTCCTTCCTTCTCTAGAGTCTACCATTGATCACCAGTGTCGCTTAGTTACATGGAACAATGCTCAGTATTTGGGGCTTTTTTTCGGGTGTGTGCCCTGACAAATTAATCGACACTGGTGATCACTGGTCGCAACCACAGTAGAGCCACGTAAACTCGAACACGAAACTATGTCCAGAAAAAGAATCGGTCGGGTTAGGACGAGTACGAGTTAACGCATCGCATTTCGGCTGGCTCGTTCTGTTTTGTGTTTCCAAATATCGTGCAAGTTAGGACGAGTTTTTGGCTTTTTTGGTTCATGCCTATTTACCACCTTTCCGGTTTGTACTTTGCCGTTGGACGAGTACGAGTTGACGTGGGACGAGGTATTGTGGCTGCACTGTACATCAAGGAAGGATCAATAATGTCCTGCCAGTGGTAGTGTTAAGCCCGCAGCTGTTTGATGAGACATTATACAACCTAAAAACTACAGCTACTAGGTCTACACATGTCAGTTCACGATGCCACATGTGTGCATGTACCTAGAAAGATGGGGCTTGCTCTCTATCAAGTGATTCATAGTGTCTTTTTATTTCAAGCCTTTGCAGGCCCTCAATACAGACCCCTAGGAAAGATCAAACAACCTTCGAGTCAAATACTTGAGACCCAATTGGCGCGAATCTTTCCGGCATGGTGTACGTGTCGCTGGATATCTCAATCTTGACAGAGGGTTTTATCGTTAGGACTGAGGGTTTTACCTACAGGACTCAGGGTTTCATCTATAGGGCTCGTGGACAGACACCCCATAGGAGAAAGTATAAGAACAACAATCCTACATAAAAATTTTATCACTTTCAAAAAAAATTCAATAGTGGAAGTGCACTTGCGAGTGCGCGGATAAGAACGGTAGGCCCTGGGGGCCAAACGCTCTTTGCGGAGGCCGAAGCTCAAACTGAGCATGGCGTAGTCGCCGCCTGGTTGATTCGGTGTTAATTCTATCCTGCATGTCGTCATGAAGCCCTACTTGAGCCCTCGCGTGTCTACAGGTGACCAAAGTGCAACCTGCGGGTGTAGTGGAAAGCGATGTACTGCATGACACATGCTACGGAGTGGACTCAGAGCTGTCAGTCATGAGAGTGAAAGAACCCAGTCCTGCGTGGCTCGAAAATTTGGCGTCACTGGAAGCAATGGCATCTCTGCTGCACGAGGTGAGAAAGAGCTTTCTTTGTATTTTTTTTGTGATTAATGTTTTTGTCGAATTTTATTAGGTGAATGTTTCGAAATTGTGTCCGCCTGGCGCTACACCGTCTATTATCTTTCGGGTTAATGCCTATTCACTACCTTTTTCCTGTTTGTGTTGGCCTTGTCATCCCATCCTTTTACAAACCGGAAAGGTAGTAAATAGGCATGAACCCAAATAGCCAAAAGCAACCAACACAAAACATCCACCACTTCATCCTATCCTAGTATACAGAAGCAGATATTCGCAGCAGTTGTTAAATCTGTCTGTTTTCGGTGTGTCAGTGCGTAAGAGTACATTTCCCGCGCGTGAATTTCTGGGCGCTGTTTCTCTGAAGATTTCTTCTTGCAACCAAGATTGCCTAACTCCATATGTAGCTGCTAACAGCCTTCTCCTTTCCCACTCGTTTTTTTCAATAACAAAAAAAAAGAAATATCCTGACGCTGAAGTGATTCCTGGCGACTGCAAGCTTTCCGATTTACAAACTTGTTTGCTTCAGTACAGAAAGACATCGGTTCATTGTATGCGACATGAACCATACTTTTGTCTGCAAAAATGCATTCACAACCTACAACCTTCATTTTCCAAGATCTTGGAAACTGGAAGAATATGTATTTTTTCATTTGTCATAAGCATTGATCACCAGTGTCGCTTAATTTGTCAGGGCACACACCCAAAGACATAGCCGCAAATGTTGAGAAATGTTCTATGTAACTAAGCGACACTGGTGATCAATGGTCATAAGTGTGAGACTCACACTTACATGCATGCATGCATGTGCAGCTTGCACCAAGATACAAGCAAGGGAGCGAATTCAGTGAGTCACCAGCCGTCCTATTCAACGATCTACAGCAAGGGCGGATAAGAGTGTGCTTGCAGCATCAATCCTGCTCCTTGTCGGCCAAAAACTTCACAGTTTTGGTGCCGCCATATCAAGACATTCTAGAGCTCCGAGATCGGCTGCAGATGGGTGGAAACCCCATGATGACGCTGCTGACATTGTTCCTTCACATTCTCCCAGGGAGCTATAGGGCAGACGTTCCAGAAGCTCCAAAATGTATGTCCCGACAACCAATTCCCCCCTCCCCCCCCCCGTCCACCCCCAGGGTTGCTTCCCCTAGACTTGCTTTCAGAACAAGAAAGTATTTCAGCGAGATCTTCAGTTTTGGGGTGGTGTATATAATAGGTTTTTTTGCGACGAATTTCCGGTCTGAGCTCTGCTCAAAACTACTAATTATTCCGGCCCAGGCCGATATATCGGCGCTAAAAAGCAACCCTGCACCCCCCCACCCCGCCCCCCAATTTTGTCTTATTGATTTTGGCCCTGAGATGTCGGCGGGTTTTAGAGCTGGAAAGCATCAAAAGTGAACATGAAAGAACTGAAGTACTGAGTATATTAATACCTTCGGCATCCTGGTTCACGTTCCGTTACTTTTCGGCTATTTTAGTTCTTTTTTGCTCGGCACATCAGGAATACGAAAAGTAGCGCAAAGTGAAATAATTCATTTCCCCGTCGGCAAGCATTTCGACGTCTAACGTTACATTACGAACAGGGTTCTAGTTTCCTGAAGCTCGGCAAACATCTAGCGTTACAAGCTGAATCCAAGTGTATTGTGCACAACTCTGTCAGTATGTCTCTAGTTGACTAGCTGAATGATTCACCTGATCTCAGTATGGCTAGCTGCAGCCACCATGGAAGCATTGGTCGGCGGGGAGTACAAAAGTGTTACGTTACACCACGAATTTCAAGATTTCTTATTTGCAGCATGTTCGGCAAAACCAACCAGACCGTTACGTTACGGCCCGAAAACGCCATCTCTAATTTTACACCAGGCTCGGCATTTTGAGGGTCACCGTTACGTTACGCTCGGCATATGAAGGCACGCCGTTACGTTACGGATGCCGAAGGTATTAATATACTACGGTATCTAAATGATCTTCCTCCCTTTTTTAGCAGTCTGAAATGGTAAAAAAGTATCCGAATTGGGTGTCTCGCTGTTCTGGGAAATAGGGATTTCATATCAGCTTTCCCAAAAGGCGGGACAACGTTACACAGGCTTCTATAGTTCCCGTAACGTCACTAAATTTTCACACAATTTTCACACCTTCCGCAAAGTAGTGCAACGTGACACTGCACTCAAACACCTGGTGTATGCATGTTTTTAAAACTGTTGTGTTTCCAACGCAGCAGTTTATAGAACGTAGCAGATGAAAGTACGCTCTTGCCCAAGGGGCCTACCAGGCCACACACCAAAAAAAGAATGCGGTTGCCCAGTCCGCCAACGCATGTTGGCGGCCTGGGCAACCGCAGTACAGTGGCCTTGGGGGCCAAGAACTCTAAGACCTTGACCTGTCTTAAACAAACTCCTCAGAAAACCCTGACTCGCCGCCTCTCGAATCCTCGAGGGCCCCGAGAATGTTTCGCTCGCATGCATGCGTCCCTCACAATGTTTTCGGTTCGATTCCCGAGGCAGACGTTTACGTAATCACTGATGCATCAGCTGATGTACAGATAACACATCGGAGGGATACCTTGAGGCAGACGTAACTCCTATGTCGTACAAGAGCCTGGTGGGGCTTCGCGTTAACCTCGGCGGATCTAGGGACGTCGAATTTTCGTTCGATGATAGCAGCGTGTCGGTGCACCGCGCCAACGTACCGTCCTGCCACAGCGGCTCCCTCATTCATTTTGTGACCGGGATTCTTCGGCCAACGAATCTTCCAGAAGATGCCATGGAATGGACGGAACTCGAACTGGACACAGTAGAGTGGAACCGCGGAGCGCCCTCGTCGCTGCGCCGAAACGCGTCCATGCTAGCGTGCATCCTTGCCGTCGTGGTAGTCCTCGGAATCTTCTTCGGAATCTTCTGGGGTCGCCGCAGACTGGAGCGAAACATGATGGCGTTGCGCAACATGCGACGCGAAGAGCGCAGAGCTGCGCATGGCATTGCGATGTCACAAGCTCCCACTCGCGAAGCCTTTCTGCTTCGGTTGAAGAGCATGCCAGAGCGCGCGCCCATCGTTCCTGTGGCAGAACCCAAGGTGCGTACGCGTCGCCGCTCGATCACTATGTGTATATATATATATGTACAGTGGATGTGTAAAATTACAGGCTTAACTCCGTAGCATGGCTATATACAGTTATTGTTCTATGTATACATGGAAGCATGTGTACAATACGCGAGAAGTCTGTGTAGAACGTCAATACCGAGATAAAAGGAGGCTTCGCAAGCTTAGACTGTAACAGGTGTGAGGGATCGTCATCATTGTGCTGCATCAAGGGGCAACCCTTTGAGCTCTTCGGGGGGTAACTCTTTTTTGTTTCTTTCTTTTTCTAATTTTTTTTTCAAGCTCTCTGTGAGCGCCAGAGCCCTTCTGGAGAGAATTGTACCAGTGGCTGACAGCATGTCGTGATCACTATCAGTATTTGGGGAAACTTTTCATAAGAAGATGACTTTGATTTTTTCTTTTAAAAAAATCATAGTCATCTTCTTATGAACAAGTCTCTTACAAACCGGAAAGGTAGTAAATAGGCGTGAACCCTAATAGCTAAAATCAACTAACACAAAACATCCACCAATTCACTCGAATGGCACAACAGCACCATCACGAAAGTCTTTCCCAGCACTCTTAGCCAAACTGCGATAATAGTGACGAAACACAATGCCACGACTAATCTTCTTATGACGAATCTTCTTATGAACAATCTTACGAACAATCTTGTTATGAAAAAACTTATGAAAGGGTCCCCCTTTGGTTTTGGTTTTGGTGGGAAATGTCGAACAGGTCGAGCAGGAGGGGCGAAGCCCGACCAGAAATGGGAAACTTTGTCAACCACTGACCTGTGCTGTGTGTAGAGACGACCTTGTAAAGCCAAACTGTGGGTCGAGCTTTTCCGAACATCCAAGTGCAACTGCAGCGAAACGAAACTGTACTATCAGGCCCTCAAGGCTCTGAGCCAATCGAGGCTTCCTGATGTGTTGTCATGAGATTGCTAGTGGAGTGGATTGGCAGGGGCATTGCTGCTGCATCACTTGTGTGGTGCTATGAATGCTGTAGATTTCTTCTGTATGCTTGGATGTCTTAGGCTGCGCTTCAGTGCATGGCATGTTATTGCATGTTCAGCTTTGCACTGAAGCGCACACTTAGAAGCTCAATGCTAGCCCTTCTCTATCTCTGAATCATTTTTTCCGGGCCGGGCGATTTTTTTGTCCCATTTCTCGTCATGCAAGGCTAGGGTTCTGGCTGTTTTTTCTGTCCCTGGCGGTGTTTTTTTGTTCGTAGTCACTTTCCACACAATAAATAAATATATAAATTATTTGGGGACTACGCCATACTCGGTTTGAGCTTCGGCCTCAGCGCCACAGTGGCGGAAATCATGCAATTCGTTAAAGGGGAAACCACCAGAGACCTCTACGCACCCGGCTCAGAAGCTCGAAAAAAAGACGAGAGGTGGCTCTGGCCGGACCGGGGTTCGAACCCGGGACCTCGTGGTAAGAAGCACTTTCACACTCACGGGCCCGCGGCTGAGTTTAAGGTCAATCCCAAGACCAATACAAATACACAAATACAACAATACAAATACATTGTACAGCGACAGGAAAGCATGCAGCATGTGTTGATGTAATCAAAGTCACTCACCACTGAGACATGTAGCGCTGCACTCAGTGCTCCCCTATCCCTGTAATCCTCTACCCCGTACAGGGACTTAGGCGCATACAGCACCCCCCCCCCCCCAGGGGAGACCCCATATAGGCGTCTACTAACCCCCCTATCCCTCTAACCCTCTATCCCGTACAGGGACTTAGGCGCATACAGCCCCTCCTCCCTAGGGAGGACCCCATATAGGCGTCTACTAACCCCCCTATCCCTCTAACCCTCTACCGTGTGGTGAGCGACCTTGATTACATCAACACAGGTAGCGCTACATGTCTCAGTGGTGAGCGACCTTGATTACATCAACACATGTAGCAAAACGTCGCCACAATGAAGCCACGACAACTCGTACTACGACATAAATTCACAATAAACTCGCACTCGTCCCAACTCACACGAGAACTGGCTGCACAAAACAGCACGATCAAGCTAAAATGCGATGCGTGAACTTGTGCTCATCCTAACCCGGCCATTTTTGGTGCACATAGGGCTACGAGTTAATGAGACTCTGCTGTACAGGTGCTGTTCCGGTGGGGGCCACAGCGGTGGGGGCTGTTCCCGCAGATGAAGGTTCCAGAACCTTCCAAGAATGATCAGGAAGGATCGCCAAAGTGCTCGGAGAAACGAGAGGATTGTGTTGGTGAAAGCACACCAGGTGGGGCACTAGCTGGTGAAATTTGTCTTTTTACATGGTGAATGTTTTGGGATGTTTTGGTTGCCTGAAGCATGTTAATGTATTCGCGTTTGAGTTGGAAACAACTGTTTTGAACAAGTTTGAGAGCCCTTTTTCAATACATCATTGTCATGTCCAGCTGGTTCATAGTGTTTACCATGCATGCATTGTGTGCATGCATACCTGCGACCACACATCTGCTCATGATTCAGACATGCTCTAGCATGCATGATGCGTTGAGTAACAGCATGCACATACTTGAAGTGGTGACGTTTTTTGCTCATGGTGTTCATACATGAATTGTATGCATGCTGCGGTCACAAGTCTGATCAAGAGCATGCATGATGCATTAAGTAACAGCATGCATGCCCAGGCTTGACGTGGCTGTTGAGCGCAGCGTGGGCCATTCTCGGTGAAATTCCGTTTTCACCGCAAATTCTGCTGTAAATTTACCTACTAGAATCTTGTCTGGCTGCATCATGCATGTGGCACTCACAGCGACCATACATGCAGATCGTAAACAATCAGCCCTAAATCTCTCAAGGCCTTCCGACACCGACACTCTTGGTGATGCTACCAGCACATGCATCATATGCTTCGAAGGGTTTGGCAACCAGGTTCTTTTGCCCTGTGGCCACGGAGGCTTCTGTCAGGGTTGCGCGCACACGCTCCTTAGTAACCCCCCTCCCAAGTGCAAGTGCCCCGTTTGTCGTGGGGCTCTCCAAACAGTGGCGGAAGTCAATCTGGACGTAGCTATCGATGATAAGGTACAGGTTCTGAGTGCTTTTGCGCAGCCGCAAGCCTCGGCAAGTACCTCAAGACAAGAATCTTCCGGAAGCGCGACTTCTGTAGATATCGGCCCGGCGGTGTCACGGCGAATTGATGACGTGGCGCTGCAGGTCGCGCAGCTGGGAGATGTTGGGTCTGGGTCACTGCACGTTGTGGTTCAGTTGAGAGATTTTCTCGCCAGTAGTCAGGCTGCTGAGGCAGCGACAAGGTTAGGGTTAGGAGCTGCGAGCGACTCTCTCGCCAGTGGTCAGGTTGCCGAAGTAGCGACAGGGTTAGGGTTTGGGTTCAGAGCTGCGAGAGGTGACTCCACATCTAGTGCTACTCTGTTCAATGTTCTACAACGTTCCCCGCCTGTGGACCTCTGCCCGGATGCTGCCCCACCACGGAATGTTCCAGAAGCTGCCGATACACCCGAAAATGCTGCAGAAGTTTCGGGTGCGGTATCACCAGAAGGGAACTCTCCAGAAGGTGCTCTCAGGTAAACATGCATATACGAAGCTAGGGCGAGAAGCGCGCAGTTGCAGGGTTTTCAACACAATGTAGGGTTTGTGTGTTTGGGTATCCGATGAAGGGCGGTCATTTATTTCACACATTCTTAGTTGGTTTGTCGTGCATGATGGGCAGGCTTCTGTGAACGATGGCCTGTAGTGCGGCTTGGCTTTGTGGCTATGCTCGCCCACCTGTGAGTCAGCAGCAATGCATGCTCGCCCACCTGTGAGTCATCAGCAATGCATGCTCTCCCACCTGTGAGTCAGCAGCGTTTGTCAGATCAGAGTGTGTGTGCACATTGTTCAGTCTCCTGAACTGAACATTTAGTTCAGTTTCAAGTATCTTGAGACGTCATGCATGAAAACGCATGAGCTGCAGGAGTAGAAAGTTCTGGGTACCCTGAGTGAACCCCCTTCTGGCTACATGCATGACATTTTTATTTGTGAGTAGCCGAATCCTAAAGATTTCAAAGTCATGGTGCATGGTAAGGCAAGAGGGGTATGAGCATGAGTATGATGGGTACACTTCGGTGACTGCCTCGCTTTATTTCAGCGCATATCGGCTCATATCAGCGCGTATCGGCGCGTATCGGCGCACGTCACATTCAGCAAGGGCTGCGTGCAGCTGCAAAGACCAGGTTTGTGGTGAAGGGCCCTTGCGTTAGTTGTGCAGGTATTGAGAATAGACTGACTGGACACTATAGAGATCTCCAGTAGTGGTGTAAGTTTGAAAACTGTTAGTTTCGAGGGAAGACTTGCGCTTCAAGTGAAGGCGTTTTCGCCGCTGATGGCGGCGATATACGGGGCAACGCTACGTTGATTTTTGTCACTGAACCCAGTGAGTGTAAGCTTTCAGTTGGGAAGGTGTTCTAGGGGTATCTTATGTGGTGTTGCTCTCATGCATGCACGCATGCATGCGTGTGTATAAGAACTCTATAGTATACCCTCTAGAGTATCATGCAGATGAGCTTAAGTACGAGAATTCAGGGCAGTTCCGGCCTGGAAAAGTGTATTGGTCGAAATGGCACAGCGGAGTGGCCACAGGGTTGCAACAGCAGAGCACAGGGTGACACTGGATGAAAAAAAAATGCACTGTCCCTGGATTTCACTATTAGCTTTAAAAGCTATAGTTTTAGGGATAGAGTTCCAGTGCTTACCAAAACCGAACAGGGCTAGCAGCGCATCTAGATTATGTTATATTTATTTATTTTCGCACAGAGACATCATTGAACATTTTAGAAGGCTTCTGGAGGGTTCTTGAGTCGGCGTATGTAGGGTTTCATGCTGTTGTGTTTAGAAAACGTTTACTGTGAAGCGGGCCGCAAGCACTAAGCCTGCACTGGTATAGGCGGCAGCTGGTTCTGTGATATGACATGCACATGGAGATGAAACATGACGTCATAATGCTTTGTATGCTACCGCTTTGTGTTCCTACATTGACCATCGACGGGGGGCACACAGCGCTCGACACATGTGAAAGTGTAGAATTTTAACATGTGAAAGTTACACGCACTTAGGGATCTGGTTGGCTCTGCTGTGTGTGAAAGGTTCTACCGCGTGTGTTGTGTCATTATTCCCACTCTGTGTTTAGTGGTTACAAGGTTATGTTCCGGGAGCTTCTCCTAGACCTATGCGCTTTGTGTGCTGCCACGCCGCGCCACTATCGATGTAATTTTCATGTGTTAACATCAACAAGAGCGCAGCACACAAGCTCGAAACGTGCACCACAATAGAGCACCCGAAACTAGTCAGCAACGCCACTATCGATGTCTTTTTCAGAAGGCATGTGCAGAGTCTCACTGGCGTGCATGCCCGCCTTTCCGGCAAGGCCCCCCTACCGGGTCCGCCGGTTCCTACTGCGGATGCTGCAGCCACCTACACCGACTGGTGTGGGGGGGCGGGGACCAGTAGGCGCAGGTGCCCCCCCCTCCCCGCACGGCGCAATCCTCCCCCCATCCTCGGAGGAGGCTCCTCCGAGTGCCGCCTCCATTCGGCGAAAGCTCCCCCCCCCCCCCCCAAACGCTGGCGTCCCCTCGGTCTCCCAGCCGGCGCCCACGCCCCGCTCACCCCCTCCATCACCCGGAGCCCCCCTTGCATGTCCCTGGCTACTGCATGTTGAGCCCCCCCCACCCCCCCCCACCCTGCCTCCGGCGCCTCGCTCCACCCTCGGCCGGTCTTCCTCACCAACGCCCAACGCGTCCCGGCCGCGCCTCCCTTCGGTGCACCCCTCCCCGGCTCCCCTTCCCCCTCCTCCCACATTTTGCGTCAACCCTGCGACCTGCTGTGGTCTCTCTCCTGCTGCGGTCTCTGCTGGTGACGCCTGGCGGGCTCCACCCCTAGTCGAACCATGCCTGCGGCGATGGCCCGCCACCTGAGAGTGTCCGTTCCGTGCAGCACCATTTCACCGTTGTGCCGCTGTCGTTTAGCACTTGTGTGCAGGGCTAGGGGCTGCGTCTGAAGGGCTGGCTGCTTGCTTTCTTGTTGCATATGTTTCTTTTAGGCAGTGGCAGGCATTCCATCGATGCGGGTTGCGGTACTTGCGTTGCTGGCTGGTTTCAGATGCTCTTTAGTAGTCCACGTTTTGCGCTTCTGAGCCGCGCCCCTGTCGATGAAACAAACACAGGTGTAGAGTGCTGCACAGATTATTCTGACACGGCCTCTTTCCCGGCGTGTAAGCCTTCTTATGAGAAGGAGCATTACGAAGGTCCGCTATGCATGAGTCTATTGGGCATGGCGGTGGCATTGCTATGGTTTAGCTTGTCTGGTGCTGTAGGCACAGTTTTACATGGTCAGCTTTGTATTATGTTGCATACTTCCACATTTTAAAATCTTCTCTTTCTTTGCCCCCTTTTCTGTGGCCTTGTCAATGTAATTACATAATCTCTCTTGGATCTGTAGCCCCTCTCAACATGTTGCTGAAGATGTGGTACCTGTTGGTGAAACTGTTTTGTATGTGTCATTGTGCGGAGTTGTATGCAGCCGTTATGTTTGCCTTCCTGGTCCCTTGTGGCCCGGGGTGTTATGTCCTTGTCCCGCCCCTTCGGGGGTGCTAAGGCTGAAGACATCTTTGGGTATGGCGTAGTCCCTGATTAGCTATTCTCTCTCTCTCTGCTCGCATGGGGGGTGGGGTTGTGCCCATGCAGATGTGCAAGTGAAAAAACCAGCATGAGATCACTGTATCCCATTCATCGATCACAGACTTAAAGCACTATATCCCGGTATAGACAAGCTTAGGACCTTCTCAGGGCAAGAACCAAGTAGCAAGAAAGCACCTACCTATCAACGCAGAGCACTAATTCCCTACTGTAGTCAGGTAAAGTATTCGGGGACTGAATCATACTCAGTTTGAGCCTCCTTGTGGTGTAGCTTCAGTCCGAAACCCCAGTTTGGTCGTGCAGTGCTGTCACTACTGATAAATCGCCTGGACGTCTGTGTCATACCATACGGAAAGATATCTGGCGTCCATCACGCTGCCCCACCTAGTGGCAAACCTGTCTGTATACGCCTGCAGTGTACACGTATGTGCTGTGTACACGCATGTGAGCTGTTTCTTTTTCCACAGGACTGTACACGCATGTGTGCTCTTTATGTTTCACAAGAATTGTCGCACCTAGTGGTCTGCAGTCCTTCAGATCTGCTCTATCTCACACCTGGAAATGCTCCCAGCAATCCCGCTGTATCCCTATATAAGGGTGCTGAGCTCAATTTGTAGAGCATTGGTCATACCTCGGTGCGTGTCATCTGCGCCGTACATGTATAGCGAGCTGTGCGACAAGTGAGGGATTGTCACACAAGCCACGGACTTCACGAACCCGGTCCACACACCTACGACCCGCATCAATGACATATTTGCACAGAGGTTGACCACTCGCTTTAATCATGCTTTGTAATTGTTGAGCACATGCCCAACAACCCGTTACTTGCATGAAATTCAAAGTGTAGGGACCCGCACGCTGACTTGAGAGCGTGAGTGCCGCAAAGTATATCAGATTACGATCGCGTGGCTCTTTTAGTAACACTCATCAGAGTCAACTGCCACAACAGCTGCTCGTTGGAAACCCGTGGTTCTTCCGGAAGGCAAACAACAGGTGGGCAGCACTTCCTATGCTATGTGTCAACAGTCCACCTTCCATCCCAATTTCAGAGTCACATGTTGTGTTTCAATCTGCGTGCGTTTTGTGACTGAGTAGGGGACTGTGCGTTGAAGGAAATAGACTGCACCAACATATGCGAAGCACTCCGTCACGTACGTACGCACGATATCTAAGTTGCCGTCCAATATATATTGAAGTTCTGTACTGCTGCCCTTTCGAAATCTCGTATTGTAATGGTGCGTGCTACATGGATGCACTTCCTCGTTGACGTTTACAGTTCCTATGACAACCACGCTTTCTATCTGCATGATAAAAGGCGCGATACATGGTATATATGTCTTTCATCGGCCTGCAGAAAGGATGATGCGTGGGGCTAAAAGCATGCCGGTATTGCTTCTTGCGATCGCCGGTGCGACGTTTGGCACCTGGGCGTGCGCAGAAGCAGCCAGAACCCATGCTGTCATAACTGAGGACGAGATCATAGTCGAAGAGCTGAAAATTGCAAATGAGATGGAAAGGCGCGAGGACTCGGGAAATCCGGCATCGTTGTTGTCCACAAGGCCTCAAATGAAAGCTGCAGTAGCCAGCGCCATGGAGCAGCAGCTTGTGGGCATCAAACACGACGCATTCGAGAATTTAGAGGCCTCAGAATTGGGCGAAGATCTAGAGGGTGACTTCTCGCAAAGAGACGATGACATGCTCTCTGCTGAGTGGATGATGAAAATTGAGGGCTGGGATCTGGAAACCAATGACTGGCTGGATGAAACCGAAGCCTACAACCTGGACAAGGCTTCATATGATGCATCTGTCGACGACTGGATAGGTGATCCCAAAGACTGGCTCTTGGATACAAATGACTGGCTCATGGATGCAAACTTTGAGGTGCACACCCTTGTATACAACTGTTCAGATTCGAAAGTTCCTGAGAATGTGGAGTCGTAAGTCTTGTGAATACAGGAATCCTCAGTGCGATACGGACGCACATGCCTTTTCGCCCGCCCCTTTGGACCCATCCCCAGTGTTGGGCTGGGTATGAGGTGACCCCTCTGGGCCCGGATTGGCTCTGAATTGTACTCCTTGCACTGAATACAGCATCTAACGAATTCGAGGACTTCCCTGTAGTTCGTAACATGCTGTTCCTCTGCAGACCTGTTTGTTTCGCAGTTGTCTTTGATCGTTTCATGTTTGATGGTTGTTTTTCTGGGTTGCCCAGTCGGCCTATTAGTCCCCCTGTTGCTTTCAGTCCTTTTGGGTGGTGCTATTGGTTGCAATCATATTAAGTTGCAGTTAGGTGAGGCTGCATACAAGGGTCTTTAGGTTCCTGATTCAAACTAGGCCTGTATCCCATGGCCAGGAACAGCACTCGAAACTCCCAAAGGTGGATTGCATGTTAACAAAGCCCTCCCAAAAGCGGGTTTCCCGTTGATGAAACCAATATCACTGACCACTGAGACACGTCTCGATTACAGTCTGACTGGACGGTGCCCATGGTTTCTACAACGCGTTCTCTAGTTCCTTCTAGTACTTTTTGGTCACCAGCGCCACGTTTCGTAGGTGTATTTAGATGGGCCAGAGCACTTTGCCTGTGTCAGAGGATTGGAAGATCAGAGAGTGGCATGGGGGCCAGCGGCAGTGATCACCATTGTCGCTTAATGTGTCATGTGACACACCTGAGAAATAGCACGAACTATTCGGGATTGTTCTATCTAAGTAAGCGACGCTGGTGATCACTTGCCAGCGGACTCGTGTGGGACATTGTTCCTCCCTCTCCTTTGGCTGTGCAACCGAACGGTCGAGCCTCTCTTGTTGAAACCGACTGTGTAATGCTATCATATCCACCATATCTTTCATGACAATTTGCATATGCATGCAGGAAGCTCAATCTCAAGCCATTCCGGAGCTTAAGGCCGACTGCCCGAAACCTCGAAACGTCGACAACGGTGGCTGGAAGGTCGCATTGGTGATATTTGGAACCATTGGTATTTTGGGGTCAATTGTGTACAGCGCGTACAGTTGGATGGGACCGATTGGGCTTGGCCAAAATGCTGTTTCTGTTCGAAGTCTTCAAGGCTTGAATACGTCTCAAATCAAGGGCCATTTTCAAGCCCACCCGGAAATATTTTCGGACACAATGCTCCGTGGTTTTGAAGCAAACCCAGATGGCTTCACAGAGATGCTGGTGAGAAGTGGACTATTCAAGATCCAGCCTCCAAATCAGAGCTTTATGCAGAGGTCCTTTCGAACGGGATCGAAAAGCATTTCCTCTATTTTTGGCCGCAAGGAACACAACACCAGTCAATTTGCTGACAACCAGGGTGACGAAGGTTCTCTGGTTTAAACCTCCGGCTCCTTTTGGCCCAGAAGATTCAAATTAATGCAGGTTACATGCAAAATTATGAACCTTGTTGGGAGCAAGCTCCAAAGAATAAGAAGAGTCATATATTGTTGTTCTTGACGTAGCGATGAACTGTTGAACTGCTTACCTGATGTGTTATTCTGCGCCAATATGACAGGCCGTGCCGAAACCACCTTACCATTGAGCAGCTATGTAACGGTACACATGTGCTAGATGCATTGAATGCGCAATTTTTAACTCCAATTGAATACAGGGCTATGATTCTGACCACTGCAAAAACGTTGATGGGTGGTGTGGGTAACTTTATGTGGTGCTGAACACATCATGTATGTTTGATACATAAAGTTGATACAGATCAAGCTGAAACGAGAAAAGCGTGATCCAGGTCAAACTGGAAACAGGAAACACGCGCTAAACGTCATTGCGTGATACTGAGAGAATAAATCATCGAAAATCAAAAAGACGAAATTCGATATCAGGTAGGTAGTAAACACCACCCACGTCACTCCAGCCATTGACGACGATGCATGCCTGCACATATGCACTACCTCTGAGATAACATTCGTGCATGTTTTCTGCTCCAGTTCCACTGTTATAAACGTAAACTTCTTTCTAGACACAAGCTACATCGGTATCTCTGGTTGGCGTGCGCGGACTGCTCTGCTTGCGGCACGTGATGTGGATTGATTTGAGTCTATACCTGTAACTTTACACACACTTGAGTCCATCTCTTTAGGTACATACTGTGTTCCTTGTGTTGTGGATCCGTCTGTTTTCCTGCAGGGGAATGTTTTTTTATGCCAATCGGAAAGCACGCCATTCCCAAGAAGCGTTTCGGCTTCAGCACCCTCGAACGGGGCGGGACAAGGATATATACCCCCCGGCCACACGGCACCACGAGGGCAAACAGAAAGGAATGTGAGGGTGGTGTCTATGCTGCGGTGTACTCCGTCTTTGCCGCTTGTATCCTCCTGCTTGGTGTTGAAGTTCACCATGCGACCCCTGTTGTTAACCCTTTGTTTTCTTGCCAGATCGGGCGGCGCTCTCTGCAGTGTTTATGCTTGCCTTCATGGTCCCCTGTGGCCCGGGGGTGTGTGTCCTTGGCCCACCCCTTCGGGGGTGCTGGGGCCGAAGCCCTCCTTGGGAATGGTGTGCTTCCCGATTGGCATGTTTTCTTTTTTTTGTATGGGTTGTTCACAACTCTCATAAGAGGCTCACTGGCAGGTTCACAAGAGTTCACACTGGAGTTCACACACCACAAGAGGTTAACAAACTGGTTTACTACAGTGATTACATCGACAAGGGCGCTGGAAACAAAGCTAGCAAAATTGAACCAAGTGAGGTAACGGGGAAGGTAACTAGCAAAGGCCATTGATCACAACGCAACACTGAACACTACCTAGGCTGACAAGGGTAACCAAACAATCTATTCACTCGTTCGTTTACTACAGTCCACATTTTATGTTATGAGTGTAAACGAACCTTCTATATCAGTGACATATCAATGACATGATCGCTCCTTGTGGTAGAATACGATCAGAACCGATCGGGCGCTTTTGGTATTAGCACCGAACCAAACAGTTTGCAAGAAGCGAAATTTGTTGGTATGTTGTGTTTCAGTTCGTTCGTGGTAGGTTGGTTCGTTTCCATTTGTTTTTGGACACTCCCAAGCACTGTTCCAAAGCATCCACGTTACATATTTTGCACACCCTAACCCATGCATGCACACCCCTCTCAGTATACAATTACATATGGATGGATCTGTCCTGCTCGCATGTAACCTACATGCCTATCTCGCCGTACTCTTCCCCCAAAATTGTAAATGTTCCCTAGTCTGATACTATTCACTGTGGCCAAATCTGCAACAAACGCGCACAACAGTTTGAATTCGAAGAGTTCGTCGATGTTCGGAATCGTCGATTTCTGTCTGCGCGGAAGCCACCACGTCGCTATTGTGATTCCGCAATACATGATATTATCTCTGAGTTTTAGTATAGTGTTGATCCTTTCACTTGGATCGGTACATAATCATGACAACAGACGCGATGATGGTGTTCATATGTGATCCCACCTGCTGGCTAGTTACGATAGCGTGCCCTTGTACAAGCACGCAACCACGTAGGCTGTATTGCCTTTGAATTAACTCCCGAAAAACATCACCTCGGTGTTCCCTTGAGGGCTGCTTTGGCTTCCAACAACAGGTACAGTACGTAGGCTGATATATTTGAAGGACCGAGATCGATCGATATCAGAGAGTTGTTTACCGGAATCGGACTTCTAAGCATGCACAGGCATAGACCTTGCAGCAGGTCTGTGTTGCTAACATGCCTCGCAATCTG
Organism: Ulvella scutata; assembly: GCA_032359135.1. Lineage (NCBI taxonomy): Eukaryota > Viridiplantae > Chlorophyta > Ulvophyceae > Ulvales > Ulvellaceae > Ulvella > Ulvella scutata. The sequence continues at coordinate 2,256 of JAUMHD010031973.1, read as the reverse complement.
TGTGCTGCTGAAGCCTTTGTCAGTGCTCTGTTCGGCGGTACGTATACGCTCTACATCGGAGTTCACACCAGTACTAGTGTTGTACAAAAGGCTTGAAAATAGCCCGGATTGACTCCGGGGAATCTGGGGAACTTTCGAAATGTAGTCAAAATCAAAAAGGTGGACCCTGTGAACATGTATGACATTTCAAAGCTGGTTTGAAACAGTTCCCGGACATTCCGGCGGGTTGTAGACCACTCGTTCACACCAGCTGCAGTGACAGGTCCCAAGTTGCCAGTTCGCATGTAGATGTGTGCCCCGGCAATTCCCCTGATGCCTGCTGCATACCGCACAGTCATAGTTTTAACAAAGTACACAGTCGTGGATGAATGTCCAGGAAGAAGAGTGCTCCTCTGCGTTCGTGACGTCTGATCAAATGCATTGGCACAACGCCGTGGTTACAGGTGGTGACTCTGAGCTCACACCACCTGAGAATCGTCCCCGTCGCCTCACCCCCGCCTCTAGCATCATGTGGAATCTTCTTCGGAGGGTACGATCTCTGCTGTTTGATTCGTAAACATGTTTGTCGATAGAGAAGCCAGAGTGTACGCGCGATGGAGAATCCGCGAACGCGTGTGCATACATATGTATGCACACGCTGTGATACATACATGCATGCATGTATGTATGTATCACAGCGATGTATATTCGACCTTCAAAAATGTGGGCAGAGAGGCCTGATTCCCTGTCGTTGCTTCGGTAGTGGCATTTCCTGTGTCGTTTGTGCGAGGTCGAGCTAAGTTGTCATGCGATCAGTTGGTTGAAAAAATGTTGTATGCGATGAGTTGAGCCATTCTACTATGGAGTTCTTAGTTAGGCCTGTAACTTTACACACCTTCAAAAATAAGCCATGACGTACATTTTTCGCCGAGTTTTGGCCTCGCACCACACCCCATGCATGGCCATGTCGAAGAAAAATATAATACATAAATTATTCGGGGACTACGCCATACTCTGTTTGAGCTTCGGCCTGAGCGCCACAGTGGCGGAAATCATGCAATTCGTTAAAGGGGAAACCACCAGAGACCCTTTACGCACCCGGCTCAGAAGCTCGAAAAAAAGACAAGAGGTGGCTCTGGCCGGACCGGGGTTCGAAGGGACCTCGTGGTAAGAAGCACTTTCACGCTCACGGGCCCGCGGCTGAGTTTAAGGTCAATCCCAAGACCAAGAAAGGGTTCGGTATCAACACCCACAGACGGGTTCGCTCAAGGATAGACAAATACCACGGAGTCAAACAAAAACGATAAAGAAAGTGACCATCCAGATTCTTTTCGAACACAGACTGCCCATGAACGTAAATATCCATGCACCTATGTACTTGTCTACTCTGTTAGAAACTGCGGTTCCATGTTCGATATCATGTATACTTGATGAATTCACATTTGATGAATTCTTTTGATGTAATGAATGAAAGGTGACTGACCACTGAGACATGTAGCGATACATGCCGTAGTGGTCAGTGACCTTGATCACATCAACAAATACAAAATCGCTTCCACAAGTTTTTGAACGCCGAAGCCCTTCTTGGGTATGGCGTGGTTCCCGATTAGCATTCTTTCTTTCTTTCTTGCAGTAGCCTAACGTATCTCAACTTTCATCACAGGTGTGCTACGACTCCTTACTGTGTTCGTACTCTTCATTGTAAAGGCAGTAGCCTAACGTATCCATACTGTCATCACAGTCACACTGTTGTCTCAGAAATTGTCTCATTTCCCCCAAAAGTTCGTCCAACCTTTGGGTACACATATTTTTACTACCCACCAACAAGCTGTAGGTATGTGTTCGTAAGCATGGATGTCGCAGCTTGCACTGCTTTGCTTTGCTTGGAACAAGAGAGTACATTACCAGGTCTGGAGGATTAGAATACTCCTTTGCATGGACAGAATTACATGGTCAACTTTTCACTCTTTTGCATAGTTGAACATCGCTTGTTATTCTCTTTGTTTGCACCCACAGTACCCGATTCCATCTAAGCAGTGGGCACGAGCAACGCACGGCAATACTTGTCCCGCAGCCTCTAGCACATGAGATCACATGTGCATGCCATGCATGTGATAGAATGCATGCATGCATGTGCTAGAATGCATGCATGCATGTGCTAGAATGTGCTCTAGAACACGGAGAAGCAGTTTCGTTAACAACACCCTCCAGCATGGATGGTATGCTCAGGCTACTTTTGGGGGGGGGGGGGGGGGGGGGGTATATGGGAAACGGGCA
>JAUMHD010031972.1:0-94284 GCA_032359135.1 Ulvella scutata | reverse complement strand
TTTCGTGATGGTGCTGTTGTGCCATTCGAGTGAAGTGGTGGATGTTTTGTGTTAGTTGATTTTGGCTATTTGGGTTCGTGCCTAATTACTACCTTTCCGGTTTGTAAAAGCAAGGATGAACCCAAATAGCCAAAAGCAAGTAAGGCTGCGCGGTTTTAATCCTGACGCTTTGCGCAACATGGCGATGCCGAATGTATATATTTTTGTAGGAAAAACGCCAAAGTTGGAGAATCAGACAACTGGCTTCACAGATGAAGCTGAAACCTGTTCTATTCGACTTTGAATGTTGTTCGGAACACTAAGTTCAACACTTGTTTGTGTGACATTTTGATGACTCTGAGGGCTCAAATGGTGCAGTTGTCGGTGAGGGGCTAAGGGGGATTGTATCTGACTCAGCACACAATATACATTGAACTGGCGTCTGGAGCGCCACCCCAAGGACACCCCGTCAATAAGAGTGCATATTTAGCATCATATGCACGTGGTGTATCATTCTGATCCACCTCAGGGGCTGAAAAGTGCCATTCAGGTGCTTTTCCTAAAATATTTTCCGAAAGTCAGAACGCCATCGAATTTGTTTCTTATGTTGCGCAAAGCGTCATGATTAAAACGGTGCAGCCTAACACCAGTATCCGGGAAATTTTATTTTTCCCGATGAACCAGATTTTTCCCGCTAGATTGTGCGGTTTGACCCCAGAAATCGTCAAAAACATAAAAAGTGCGGAAATCCCTGTTTCAAGGTAGATCTGGACTCTACAGAACCTGTAGAGTGCCAAGATACCTTCTCCGGTCCCAAAGTGACACATGTAACGGCTGTGAGTTACCTAAAACATATGGATCTAGCAACTTACTCCTGATCATGACACCCATGTTCAGGAGTAAGCAGGGACTTCCATCTGTGCCTTCACTGAACCATAGGTGTGGGGGGAGTGGGGGGTGTTGGGGATGTGCATGGAGTTAGGGTGTTGGGGGGGCTCCCCCCTAGGGGGTGGGGGGGGTGGAGGGTGCTCCTGTGCCCAAGGGAGCGCTTGGGTGGTCTCCTCTAGGGCCCAATGCCGCTGTCTCGTGTATGATACAGGTGTATGATGCAGCGTTGTATACATAGTTCATTTGAGACGAGGTAGCTCTGACAGTTGTGTGTGCAACCTTGTACCACCCGTGGGGGCTGCAATGGCCATATGCAAGAGTTGGAGACTACAAAAAGCCACACGACGTCACCAGTGACCTCAATTAACCCAAATATCCCCCTTTTCCGCCAGTTTGCAACTCTTTTCCACTGAACCGGAAATTTTCGACCATACTTGGCAGTTTGACCACGGAAATCGTAGAAAATCGTCCTTGACCGGATACTGGTATCCCTGGGCCCTGAGGAGCGCGTGTCTGTCCCCCTGTTCACACCTCACAACATGGCGACCTCCCGGTTCACGACTTATGTTACAACCATCTCATTGCACCCCCAATCTGTGATGAATGTCCGGTACATGCTGCATACATGTGCTCTTGAGTGCAGTATGCAAGAACATCTATAACGTTCTGCGAAACGTTATCCCCCAGTCCCTCGACTCCAACGCTGCAGTAGACTCAGGAGCAAGGATTTAGATGCAGTAGAGCAAGAACCTTGAATTATATCTCTCCGAACCATCACAACTCAAAATTTTCCAAGGCTGTGATTCGCTACTCACCTGGTTGTGGCTGGGGCAAATTGTTGTGATCTCAAAACTGCCATTTTTTGTACCACTGAATGGTCTGATCGAACTGTGACGGAGTAGAAGTACTGGATGTTGCTGAGAAGACCTATTTTGCTTTTACATTTTGTACTGTACGGACTTTGCACACCCCTGCTGCAGATAGCACAGCCATGCCCTCGAGTTGTCACCAACACAGGGTGCTGGCAGCGAGCACCAGCCGCTCGGGCATCGTACCCAGAAGGCGTTGTTCAACACTGAAATCTTCATTTCGTAATGTTTTTGCTCGTGACACGTGTGGCTGGAAACTTGTGCCTCACTGCTCTGCTGGCCAAGGCACTCGTCTTGCATCCCAAGAATTATCATCGCACGCAGCCTCTTGCAATGCCCGTAGATTGTTGCTACGAATAACAGGCTTCCTAAGCTATGCGGGGCTGGCAGTGTTTGCTGTCTCCGTCACTGCTGGCATCCAAACCAGTTCAGGGCTGTTGGCGTCGGTCTCAGGTATTGATATCCACCCCACGTACGTGCATCTGCTCGCCTGTCACAACAATATAATCATATGCCAGCGATCACAAGCGAGCACGCGTGGCACTACGCTCTTTCGTCAGATGTGAATTGGCGGCATGCAGGATCGTCCCTGTCACTCAAACAGCACGTCGCCGTGACGTCTGCTGCATCTGGACTAGCAGCCGGTTTCCTACATACGCTTTGTGGTCCAGATCATTTAGCGGTACGTTTTTCGTGGACTTCTCTGCAGAGGTACTGCAGAGGTGACACATGACGACCGTGACATGTGCAGGCTCTCACCCCTCTCACGATAGGACGGAACCGCTTTAGCGCGTCATTACTGGGTTCTCTTTGGGGATTAGGTCATTCAACAGGACAACTTGTGCTGTGTCTGGCATTTGTGCTGTTGAAGGCACAATTTGATGTTGTACTGCCTTTCTTGGAGCGATGGGCAGGGACCATTGTGGGTCTTACCCTGCTTGCCATTGGTGGTCTGGGTATTTATGAGTCTGTTTTTGAACAGGATGAAGGCGAGAATGAGGGTGAGGCAAAGTTGAGGGATATTACCACTAAAGCCAACTCAGGAGAGGCAAAGGCAGCAGCGGCCACATTCGGGACTGGGGTGTTGTACGGACTTCAACCTGACAGCTTGTTCGTGATCATTCCAGCCCTTGCTCTGCCGTCAAGCATTGCAGCGTTTGCGTACTGTGCCATGTTTGTAATCGGCACAGTCCTTGCTATGGGGGGTTACACACTTTTCTTGGGTACTGCCTCGGAAGAGCTCTGCAGAGACAGGCCATGGTTGCAACAGAACCTGTCTGTGATAGCATCTTGTGTTGCGATACTTGTGGGAATCATGGTTCTTCTATCTGCGTTTGGAGTTGCTGTGCCTATCTTTTCTTGAACATGGGCGAGACACAGTGTTGGCAGTCACTGCAGTATGTAGGTCAGCGGCTCTCCAACCGGGTTATAGACACGAGGTAGTGTTCCTCAAAACTTTTCACAGAGGTGAGTTGACAAAATGGGATTTGTAATCATCAAGGCAGATACCATTTCTCAGTAGTTGTGAAAGAAGGACAGTATTCATGTCATGTGTGCCAACTCAGCACTTGCCGTCCGTGTGATAGTGCAGAGTCCTGCTGAAATCGTCACCTTCTGTTCGTTCATCAACATTCTCCCACTACAAGCCTGACACTGCATGCCGTAGCTTGCGCCTCTGTCATTGAATGCAACACATCACGAACTTTCCACATTTTGCAGCCTCCTAGGAACTGGTGTTGGAACCAAACATCTTGACGAACTGATTGAACTGCTCCTCTCTGGATTGGGAGGTGCTGCTGTGTACTGCCGCCAGTGCAGCACATAAGTCCTCATCCCGCACTGACTCTAGGCCCTTCTCCACTGACAGCCCATCTGCATCTTCCAGTGTAGTCAGCAGCCGCCTCAGTGGCCGCATGGCTGCCTCACGCGCAACTTGGAACACGTCACTCCCTGAGTAGTTAGCCATTTTTGCAGCTGCCCCCGCTAGATCTACATCTGGCGAGATTCTGCCTTCCAGGGCCTGTTGCAGCATGCTTTTTCGAGCCTCACATGTCGGCAGTCCCACTAGTATTCGCTTTTCAAGGCGTCTCAATACTGCTAAGTCCAGCTCCCAAGGCAGGTTCGTGGCTGCGAGGACGAACACCCGGTCTTTGGGCTGCAGGGAGTCCATCTGAATCAAGAGTTCTGTCTTCATTCGCCTCGACGCCTCATGCTCACCCTGCAAATCCACATGCCAGTCTTGTAGGCTGGTGAGAGAGTATTCACAGCAGCTCCAAGGTGATTCTCAAGCATGCATTTGCGTGTGTCTGCATGTTGATTGCACCCCATCTTTCAAGTCCTCCTCTGATGACACAGAGACTTGAACATCTGCAAGTTCATGCTGCATACGTCCACAAATCCAACTTTTTGCCACAGCTGCAGGGCTCTTGGCATCTATTCTTGATACTCTAGCTCAGCTTGCACCTCTAATAGTGCTTGCGCTGCTACATTTGGATTCCCTCTGCCGCTGCAAGGTTGCTTGTTTGACTCTTCCACCAAATTCAACTGACATTCGTGTAAGTATCTCGCTCATCTCAGAGCCTTATTTCAGCCATTCATGTAGCCTGGTCAGAAGGCCCCACCTCTCCACCTCTAGCCATCATCAGCGCATCAGTTTCATCAATGAAGATGGTGGAGGGGGCATGTAACTTTGCCATCTCGAAAAGAACACGAATCAGCTTTTCTGAGTCCCCACGCCACTTTGAGATGACCATGGAGGCAGATATCTGGAAGAATACAGTCTTGCACTCGGTCGCAACCGCCTTGGCTAGCATTGTTTTTCCAGTTCCAGGTGGACCAAAGAGCAGCACTCCCTTCCAAGGCGCCAACAGGCCTGCAAAACGCTTCATGCGGCTACGTCTTCGCTGGAAATTGCAGCTTTTGGATCCTGTTGTAGAGTTCACCGTGTGATATTCATTCCACATTTGCGGCGAGATCAGGAGTATGCAGCAGTGCGAAGCAGCCATGTCATGTGGAAATTTTCTACAGCACTTGTACAAAAACTACGTGGAGATTGGCAATGCACACTGCAAGTCGGAGTGCACAAAAGCAACGACAGTGAGGTGATGGATGGCGCGCATGTGTCTATATGAAGAATGGAGTACCTGTGAACAGCTCGGGGTACTTTATCGGCTGTATCACAGCCTCCTTCAGCAGCTTGGCAGCCTCTCCCAAGCCAATGATGCTGTTCCATCTGACATCAGGGTTTGCTGTCAGAATGGATCCCCTGATGCTCTCTGCAAGCGAACGCAGCTCACCCGAAAAATGTGCAGGAATCGCCTGCAAAGTTGGTGGGCATTGAGTGGCATACATCTCATCACAAGCACAAAGATGTCAGCACTTCTGTGTCCATGAGCTCCAGGTGGCAACAGGAAGGCGTTGTCATAGCAGCACTTTGTCACAGGAGGAACCCTGTAGCCCCCAGCAGCTGCAAGAACGTCACAAACGAGCTCCACAGAGAACCATACACAACAAATGAAGTGGGTACAAGAGCACGCTAAGGCCGTCGATGCCAAGCAGCGGCGTGCTGAGAAGAGAGCCAGGCTCACACACCTTGCTGACCTGTCTTTCAAAGAAATCTTCCGGATCAGAACTGTGCGGAGACTCTTGGACTTCTTGAGCATGCAGTGAGCAGCGCTGAGCTTCCACCACTAGATCTGAGGCGGCAGAGCTACCTGCAGCGCAGCACATCATTGCAACAACGGCAAGGCTGCGGTTCAGGAACAACATGAACATCTCAGGTGTATACACAAGGGCTGCGACGCCACACCTCGTTCTGGGGAGCCCCTAGCAACTGCCTTTCTCCTGCCGTTGGTCAAGCTGTTGCTCACCCCAGACTTCTCTGCTGCACTTGGCTGTCCCCTTGCAGGGCTTGTCCTGCGATGCGGTGAGCACCAGTCATGCACTTGAAGCAATAGACTACGTGTGTATGGCCGTGTGATGCAAATTGCTGACAATGTGTCTGCTACATGAACCTCACTGCTGTATCTGAAGAGAACGGCTGCTTGTGTCACTGTATCAGCCCAACATGTTGAAACCTTTTGGGCATAACTGTTTGTCTGACCAGGAGTTGGTCTCTAGGTCCTGGTGCACTGTTTAGAGGGTTCCAATGGTTAGCGCTGCTTCAGATGCAATATAGTGCACCCCCGACAGGCCTGGTTACAGAGCTCAATGGCAGACTCCAGAATAATGATGTTTGTGTCGATGCAGCAATAAACAAGGAATGTGCACCTGGCATTGGCAGGCTGGACAGGTTCAGAGGCAGCATTGCAAGCATCGAGGCAGTCACCACACGGACTACTGTGATTGAGAACCTGTGAATTTGTGCGACAGAGAGGAGGAAGCCTGCCCCTCGACGTCGCCTTCTTTGACTGCTGCTGCACGCTCTTGACCAGGGTTGGCTTCTTGTCGTATTGCATCTCATACGACATCTCGAAGCCCTGTGCACATCCACCTCCATACATGCTTGTTTGTCTTCATTCTAGCCGAAGAGGGTGGCATAGTGTGTTTCAGGCCACACCTGGAGCACCTGGGCAAGGTCAACGTTGTCGGCAACATCAAAATTATCCAGGGACACTCCAGACTCCTGCGATAGTGCCTCGGCAGACCTGAATATAACAAGGATTGTGTAGCAGCCGGTAGAAACATAAGAGTGTGTAGTGACAGTGTGATGGATTCATGGAAGATGTCAGCATCCCAAAATCTGGATGCCAACAGCCCAGGGCATCGAAATTGCTAGTCGCTTTTTGATGTGGCAACTGCACTATCAAAGCAGAACAAGGCTTGCACATGCACTGTTATCAGTGTGAAGTCAAGCACAAGCTCTACAGGCAGCCGTAGCACTGTACAATGAACAGCACCACAAACCAGCTGTTAAACACGAGGGTGCGCACCGTGACAAACCATGGTCTCGCAGATATCGAAGCACTAGAACCATAAGATTTCTTTGCCGTGTCTGAGCCAGCCGTGCTGCAGTCTTGGCAGCCTTACCCGACGCCCGTATCCTGTCCAGCTCCATCAATAATTATGTGCTGGCGGGACAGCCACAAAGGAGTATGGGAGGGCTGAATTTAGAATGCAAGCTCGCGTCTGCAAGAATGTATCGGTCAGTAACCTTGCTAGGTCGTCGCTGCACATCTATTTGCATACACCCGCCGCAGGTTGGTGTAATTCCTGTTTTCGGAGTCCACAACTCCACAGTTATGGGAGTCGTTGCTAACATAGCTTCAGCAGCGTTTGCCCAGAGTGACGCGTCGGGACGATGAAAAAAAAACCTCTCGAAGAACAAAAAAACGCTTTGAATTCCACTTGCCCCTTTGCAAACCGGAAAGGTAGTGAATAGGCATGAACCCAAATAGCCAAAATCAACTTAGATGTATGAGGGCCCTGGGGGCCAACTAACACAAACTATCCACCGCTTCACTCGAATGGCACAACAGAGATACTGTCTGCTGGTTCGCAACCAGAGCCCACGATCTACAACATCAGTGGAACAAGCAACAGTAGCAAGATTTTGCAAGTAACCTTCAGCAGAGGGGCCTAACTTCCCAAAAGTAGACATAACCAAAGGCACCATAGTGGCACCATTGAAAACATGTTTCCTACTCTTCGCTCTCTCGGCGTCCCAAAACAGCACCGACTCACTCTTGCCCAGGTAGGTAGGACAAGTAGGATCTACAATGCTGACATCACAGCCAACACTGCCTGTGGTATCAAACACATGAAAATCAACACGCTTGCCATTCACAACAGCCGGATCAAGAACACCCTCACCCTGCAAGTGAGCATCAGCAGGCTCCCTGGTGCTAGCCTGAGCAGATCGCATGACACACGCGCGCCAACCGCATTCAACGGAAACATCATGGCACACCGCGCACACACCCACACAGCACCTACACCTAATGACCTGCCCTTGGCTGAAAAGCTTCCCACTCTCACAGGTCAGAGGGCGATCCTGCAGAGCCGCAGGACACACCCCCAGCTGATAACGCAAATAACATACAACATCCCCATCACCAAGAACGCAGTTAGATGCAACGGGCAATGCATCCAACCACGCCCCAGCGGTGAAGTCAACAACACTCCCCAGGCGCCTGGATCCCTCAGGAGACAGGCCGTCCTTCAACACCTTCATCCTCATCTCAGCCAAGTCTGAGAAAACGACATGCGCAAAGTCACGCACCATCGATGATGTCATCAGCTCGTTGCCCAACGCGGTGACGCTAGCATCTTTCATGCATGGCAGAACCACACCATACAATCAGACCACATCACCGCTACACCATCTCCGGAAGCATTCTTGACAGAGTCCAGGTCATCCGAAACACCAGCCACAGCAGCACGCGTGAGTGCTGCGGCAGACAGGAAGGCAGCGACGCATGCAGCGCCATGCATGTCTGACATGAGGTGGACACCAAGACCCCCTGATTTCCTGGGCAGCGTGATGCGCGCAGTGTCAGCCTGTGAATCTGAACTTTTCATAATGTGCAAGATGCCATCAACGATTGCTTTCTCAACCTTTGTGATAGCATCCAATTCTTCTGACTTTTGACCAACATGAGACAAATGCAAAATCTTCAACTGAAGAGATCCTCTGAGCAGCAGTTGCTTGTCCTGAGCAGACAACGGCAACTCAAGCACACGTTTGATCAATCGCACCACCTTATCTGCTGCAGAGTCAGCCTGAGACTTCACAAACTCCACGTCACCCAGCGGGTACCCCGCAGCCACAAATCCCTTGTCAGCATGCTTCATGCTCAGGCTCTGAGCAAGAAGTATCGCAGCTGCGGGGTCACCAGCAGAACATACTTCACACTTCTCGTTTGCCATCACAAGACCAATGGCCTCGCAACGATCACGGAGGTGACGGAATGCATTCCCCCGTCTGCCTGAGCGCCTTGCAGGTACACATCATCAAGATATGCCACCACTTGCACCTCAGGAAGGCGGGGGCAACTTCTCCTGCAAGCCCAGAGCAAACAGGAGAAGCCCGATGGGGTCCCCCTGTCTCACACCAGTGGTTGACCAGAGCAACTCATGGCCGCGCGGACCGCCATGCACCCACAATTCAGCGGGCGCGGCGTACGCCCATTGCACAAGCGAGAACAACTGATGGTGCCGTTCAACAACAGCTGCAAGCACCGCCTTGCGAGAGATGTTGTTGAACGCATTGCAAAAGTCAGCGGCACAAGTCACACGCCCAGGGTGCACAGCAGCGCCCGCCCGCAATGCATGTCCGATGCATTGTGCACCTTCAGGCACACCAACCCGTAGCTGAAATGGGGCCAACGAGGGGCCGGCAGTAGAGCAAAGCTCAATCGCGCACAAAGAACAGAAACGGATGCGCACCTCACCTGCAGCGATGGGCCGCACCCCGCCTTTGCGCTTCTGCAGAGCAAGCAGGCGGCTGGCCAGCATGGCCGGCATGGGCTGCATGTCTCCGCTGAGGACTCTGTTGACAAAAGCAACACGTTATCTCTAGCAGAGAGGCTGCCCTTCAGACTGGAGATCTCAAATGTCATCCCACTGGGGCCCGCTGCAAAGCTTCGGGGAAAGCGCTTCATGACTTTCTTCAGACCGTTGTGGGTGAGGAGCAAGGGTGGGGCTTCGGGGGCGGGGACATTGGGAGGGGGCGAGTAGGGGTGTAGTGCAGAGAAATTTTGCAGAGATGCTGCGTTGCACTTGCCCCAAAATAGGTGCAATAAATCGTTTGGGGACTACGCCATACTCGTTTTGAGCTTCGGCCTCGTCGCCACAGTGGCGGACTTCATGCAATTTGTCAAAGGGGAAACCACCAGAGACCCTTTACGCACCCGGCTCAGAAGCTCGAAGAAAATACGAGAGGTGGCTCTGGCCGGACCGGGGTTCGAACCCGGGACCTCGTGGTAAAAGCACTTCAACGCTCACGGGCCTGCGTCTGAGTTTAAGGTCAATCCATAGACAAAACCCAACAAAACATCATGCGCTGCCGCCCCCAGGGCCCCTTGGGGACACTAGCGCATGGGTTGTCTCCGCCAGGGGGTGGATCCGGCTGTGACCTGCATGTGGGCAGCAGCTTGTGTCAGGTTCCAACGGACGTCAGTGAGGTTAGTTAGGAAACAGATGTGCCGTGACAGGAATGCGTTACATGGAGATAGACTGTTACATTTATCCATGGGATTTTGCCCTGATCGCAGCATTGCTACATCTGGAGGGGAAGCCTCGAACACCGGGCCAGTTGAAACTAGTGGCGCCTGAGGCGTCAGCTGGGGCCGTCCAGTGCGCCTCTGTCAATGACGCTGTGCACGACGGCACAATATCCAAACGTGCCAGGAGATATCTTGCGCTGGGAATGAAGCATTCATGAGGAACGTCCTCATTCTAGGCGGGGACTGGGTTTGCAATGTGGATTGGGAACATCGTACGCCAGGGTTCTTTGTGGTCCCAACGTAGTGTCGGAGGGTGCCAGCATGGCATGCGCACGCCATGTATATGAGATGATGGAACCTGGGCAGATTTCTGGCTTATGAACAGGATCTCCACTTTGTATCTTGCGTGCAAGTGGGCGTTGTTGTGGCCGCATTAGTTGTGTTGGGGGAAGACCGCTTTTCCATGTGACCGACAGTTGTTGCAATTTGGTCCTGGTTGCATCACACAACGGTTCGTCATGTCTGAGCAAAGTCAAGACACGGGGAATTGCAAACCAAATCTCCTTTTCAGAGACGTGCAGGACAGCAACATGTGCTAGTGCTTTTTATCGCAACCAACACATAGACCTGAGTTGGAAGACTGCAATGCAGAGCCTGTTGTTACATAAGGACTCAGTGCTTTGCCTAGCAATACAGACGCTGTGGTAACTCGTACAGTATGAGCATTCGGTGATGCCATTCAGCAGTTGCAGAGTGACAACAACACATCTGCTTAGCTGTGCAAAGAAAAGACCGACGTCAAAACTGCCTCCTCCCGCACTAGCCGCTCACACTCACACATACCTCGCATTCAGATCCACACTCCCCTGCCACCACATATTCGTGGTGATGAGGGGGGATCTCACGAGTACTAGCTATCAACCAGTCAGGCACGTCATGCCTTGTGCCTATCATACACCGACAACCACGCGCTACAACTGTGCAGCAGCTGTTCAATAGTCTAAGCGCTTGTGCAGCAAACAAGTCATCTACAGTGTTTGCTTTCTCCTTTCTCAGCATCCATGCCTAGCAGCCTGCCTAGCTTGTGGTTCAAGTTCTTCTCTGATGCTTTCAGCCGTTCCTGCATACATGGATGCATTTTATACATATACAAGGAACGACCAAGAAGAGCAATGTGTTATGAAATTGAAGTCTTGAAACACATGAGTGTGCATGTAATCTGGAGGACAGTTACACAGAACCTCGTGTTCTAAATGTTTCAGTTCAAGTTTGCCAGTGTTACAACACTGGTCTGCACAACCCTGCATGGCACAACCCCCCCCCTGCATGGCACACCTGCATTCTCTGCATCCGTGCAACAGCACTGCTCTTGTATCGATCTCCAAAGCCCTCGCTTTCATGTCCCTGTGAAGTGCTGTTGCTCCAGTTGCCGCAACCTGCCATTGTGCGCCCATACGGACATGCATGTGAATGCCCGTCCCGCAAACTTTGAGCCGCACAGGGATGTAGCTGTCCTCCATGCATCCCATACCCATGTAAGAAAGCAGCCTGATGCACTGTACCAGGAACTGCGCCCAAACTGTTTGTGGCATCTGAGAACGGCACCCTAGGCCGCTCTACACAGTTGACGTTGTCACAGGTGCACTGCAGTTGCCCAGCCCCAACAGTGCCTGCTGTTGCCGTCGAATAGAAAGGGGTATTAGATGGGTGCCCGGCTTGGTACACTGTCTGGTGACTTCGTGGATGCAAATTGTGTGATGCGTGCATAGGGCATGCAGAGGCAGGCGCTGATGACGGTCTGACTCCATGGGTACCTACTAGGTTGGATGTCGCGCACAGCGGCTCAGAGGCGCCATTGACAGGCGATTGTGGCACGTTCACAGTAGTAGAGTATACCACTGTGTTGGGTAGAGATGTGGACGTTGGAATGCGGCCCTGCAGAGCTTGGTCCACATGGTACAAGGGCACCGTTGCAGGGGCGGCGTTGATGCGGTTCTCAGTACCAGAAGGGGGAAAGTGGGAGGATGACACGAATGGATGTGTGGCAGATAGCACAGGGTACGGTGCGTAGCCTTGTTGCTGCTGGTGTGAGCTGCGGTCTTGGACAGAAGCCACTGTAGAGTGCCAATTCCGCATGTACTGCTGAGCATCCTTCACCTGCACAGCAGTGTACCAGCATTAAGTGTTCTAAGTACATGCTTAATCAATAGTTGTGAGAGAGGCTTCTAACAGTGTTCTTATGTTCAGCTCCTGACAGACACAGCAGAAACTTTGCTTCCCGTCAGGATGCACGAGAGGATATCAGGCATCATGTGTAAAGGGGGATGACGAAGCACCCGCGACATTGCAACCTGGCATTGTTCACGGATGTGGCTGCTTTCTGCAGCCTGCTTGGCATGCTTCTTCGAGTAATCCTGTTCCAGTTTCGCCAAGCGCTTCTGCCAGCTTGCCTGTAGCCGAGTCTGCTCCCGCTCATTTGATTTACTCTGATGATCACACTTGTCTTGCAACATAGCAATCTGTTTTTCGAAGGTTTCCTTCAAGGTGTTTTTCTCACGGACCGCATCCTGTGCCCTCTGGAGTGCATCTTTTGCTTGGGCCTCTGCGTCTTGAGCGGTGTGCTTCTCCTTCACAGACAACTGCAGCACCCCTTCACTTTGAGGGCTTGATGTTGTTCAATACAAAATCTACGCAAACACTACTGTCGTATCATCAGTGTTTTGAATCAGGTCAACAATTGGATTTTTAACCTGAAACCTGTGCATATTTTGGGCCAAAGTGAAAGGAACGGCACGTGACACTGGTACCTTGAAACATGAAAGCATTTGCCATTTCTAAGCTGCGACAAGTAGCGAAGCATGAAACCGGAAACACACTAACCCCAGTGACTTCTGTTTTGAAGTTGTTTTGTGGTTCTATATATACAACAGTTGTTGAGAATGCCACGGTAGCACCAGCATGTCGCAGAGGTGTGAACTGACCTCACAAGAAACTGCGAGGAACTTCAGGAATTCTGTAGCTCAAGAGTTGCTTTTGTTCAATTAAAAGTCTGATACCAGTTTGGAAGTGTGTAACTTGCAACCGAAAAAACAGTTAGTGCAAGCGTGACGCAACATACTAGCGCATCCATGTTCCAATAGTCGAAACACTGCATAAGATGTAACAAGCACTGTCGTCACCTTGGCCCACTAGCATGGGAAGCTGCCATGAGATCACAGTGTTGGAGGCAAGCGCACCGTAGCAATATGGTCCAGTTCACCAGTGAGATGTTGAATCTGCTGGCATGCTGACTCATGTGCTCGCTGCATGCATGCAGCTTCCTCTCGACAGGAAACAAGTTCTTGTGACAGATGCTGGATTTCCATCTCCTTCTCCTGCAGCTCTTGGGCAAGGTGCATAGAGACGTCACCTGTTCGATCGAATCGGCTGCTGCGCTCACACTGTACTGCGGACACCGTTTGCTGGAGATCCAAGACCTGTACATGCTCCATGTGCTGTTTATCTCATGCTCAGAACCCCAGGCTAGTTGTGCTTCAACATCACCATATTCTACGGATAACGGATAAAGAAACACCAAGGTTGGACAGCAAGACTAGATACAAGGTCTGGTCAGCAAGAGCAGCACTTGTTTCTTGCATGCTTCGAGTTCACAACGGGCCATTGATTGTTCAGTCTGGCTCTTGACAAGGCGCTCTTCATGATCCTCCCTGTCCCGCTTCACTTGTTTCTGAAGAGCACTACACTCCGCTTCCAGGTCCTGTCGTTCTCGCACAGTCCTGTTCAACTCCTTTGTTTGCTGCTGCAGCTGTTCCTGCACATCTTTGTATGACGTAATATACTTTTGAATGCCCTGCCTGTGCAAGCACACCCATGCATGAGGTGGAGATGTACTATGACAGCAATGCGGCGACTTATGCAGGCATCGATCCCTGCTGCACAGCTTGTATAATCGTTGCCTGGAAACAGTTATCTCTCGACAGCAAATGTGAAGCACAGCAACAGGCTGTGAGCAGCTAGCGTTGCACCTGTAACTGGCTGACTTGACTTTCGTATTCTTTTAGTTCCCCACACTGACGGCTGCGCGCTGCTCGCCTTTCAACATCCAGCTGTTCTTGCAGCTCCTGCAATGGGGAGAAGCTGTGCCACAACTCAACACGGCCAGAATATCCTGCAACTGATGTTGCAAGACAGCGCCACTATCAGATGATTGCAAGACCGGATGCAGTGACAGTGCTTTCAGGCAAGCCGAAGCCACTGAAGTCAGGCATAACATGATGGCAGCCTGGGTGCTGGCACATTCCAGAGGAAACGGTATCCTTTAAGATTCATACTTCCTGCCATACAGCATGAGAGAGCTTGTCACAAAGAAGTGGAGACCAATCTACTGCACTTAATCCTGCAGAGTGTGGCTGATATGCAGGCGATGCCCTCAAGATGTACCTCGTTCTGTAAGGGAAACGCAAGAAGAATTCATACCCGGATCTCAGCATCCTTACCGTGATATGCAGCGTTGACGCTGTCAACAAACGCACGGTGTTCCTGCTCTAGGCTGGACACTGCTGCTTCTGAACTCTGCAACTTCTGCAGAAGCTGCTCATTCTGCTTCTCAGAGTCAGCTAGCTCTGCCCTCACCTGTGCAAGCTCCTTCTCCAGCTGATTTTCTCGGTGCGAATACTCAGTTACAGTTGCATGTCGCTCCTACACATGCTCTTTGGCTGATTTGACCCACTCCAAGGGGACGCTCATGATTCCACACACCAGGCAACAGTTCATTGTGATTGGCTGCTGGGTTCTGAACAGCTCAACAGGCGCAGATTGATTGAAAACAGGCATACATAAAAAAAAACATATACATACATACATACGAATCCTCTTGTGAACCTCACTGCTTGTCAACGTGAGGATGTTCATTACCCAAAGCAGCAGGTCAGAGCACTGCACTGGGAGCAGGACCCAAGGGAAGTACGCACATTCACAAACTGTGACAGCTGATGTTGAAGCTGTTGCCGCGCATCCTGCAGCTGAGTGACCACCTCAGACATTTGTGCATCATGATTCTGATTCAGCTGCTCCACAGTGCTGCGGTGCCGATCCTCGGCGAGTTGTGCATCCATCGTGGCCCTATCAGCCTGCTGCTCGTGGCTAACAGATACTGCCTTGAGCTCATCAAGTCTCTGAATTGCGTCTGCAAGTTCCTACAATAGATCATGATTGCTTAAGTGACGACGTTCACCTGATATGCTCCAATGCTCTTGAGAAGGGTCGCCAACAGAAAGTTTGGCACACCTTCGCTCGCACAGCAGAAGTCTCTTTGTGCGCTGATATCTGGTTCTCAAGCAGCTCCAACTCAGTATCTCGGTC
Source organism: Ulvella scutata (assembly GCA_032359135.1). Classification (NCBI taxonomy): domain Eukaryota; kingdom Viridiplantae; phylum Chlorophyta; class Ulvophyceae; order Ulvales; family Ulvellaceae; genus Ulvella; species Ulvella scutata. The sequence continues at coordinate 79,022 of JAUMHD010031972.1, read as the reverse complement.
TTTGAGTAACTGCAGGTTGTACTGAAAGTCCTTTGTGAGCTGCTTGAGTTGGCCTTTCAGCTTGGTATTGTCCTCGATGTGTTTGCGTTCGCGCTCTTGCATCTGCTCCAGCTCTTCATTGACAGCTCTGCTACGTTCTGCTGTTATATTGGCCAGCTCTGTTTCCTTCTCCTGGACAGTGATTTATTTTAGTGCGTTTCACTTCCAACAGCAGTATGCTACAGCCCTGCAGTGTGCTGTGTTCAACTGCGCACCTTGATGATACTCTTGATGTGCCGCTGAGACATGGGATCTAGCTTTGGGGTTGATGGATGAACGTAACTCTGCATTGTGTCAATAACTGACTGCATTCTGCTTGGCTTGCTGTCAAGCTGATGCCTATCTGCAAGTGGAGATCCACTTGGCATGCCTTGCAGCACTCCAGGTTCCAAATCTCGCAACGAGTACGCCATAGCGGTATTCTTGAGCTACCTCTTGTTCAGGAGCTTTGCTTGCAGACACAATCGCTGACGCAAGTACAGGGCGACCTCGCACTGGCAGACATCATACATGGTGGACGGCAAAACAACAACTATATTTTTGCCACGATGGCAGTGTGTTGGCGCGTTGAATTTACTGGATGGAAACAGCGTCAGAGGGTCCGCGAAGAGAGATGTTTACACCTCAAGCGTAACCATCGTACATACGCTCAGTTCTATTCATGCAAGTTTCACTAGGGCTGCACAAAACAGGATATGTCCGAGGCAATGTGATACGATACGATGCATGCGATATTGAACGATGTCCCCAGCGCGCAGGCATGTCATCTCGTCTTTGCAGTGACGAGGGTTTTGTTGCCGACTTCAAAATGAACGCATGCGGGACAGGATGAGCGCCATCACGGCTTCTGATTGAATGCTGCACAGTTTTATCAAGTTGGGGTTCTGATTACCTTGAACATTGGCACTACAGTCCAAGCTGGGTAGGTGCATGCGCACAACATTGCATATGCATGCCACACGTGCACTGAGATATCGCGATCTGTCACAATGTTCACATCTCAAGACTCTTTTTCTCTGCGGACCTCCGTTCCCAAGCAAGCACCAAAGTTGCTCGCATTCAAAGGATGTACGAGTGTAGGGTCCTTGTTTGCTGCAACGGACTGGCTATTATCCATCGTAGTCCGGTGCACGAGGGCGTAGAACATAAAAAAACCAGCCCTGACTGTTGTGACACCAGGCTTCTGTCCTCAGCTTGTGGTTTATCAAACATTCACGCCAGTGAGACATGGAGGATATAAAACTTCAGCCTGTGAACCAGATGCAGCAGGTCCAGGCCGCGGGCCAGGAGAACCTGCCCAAGGATCAGCAGGAAAAGCTGCCCTCCTACTCAGAACGGTACTACGATGACTTTTTCGAATACAGGTGCGATTCATATACTCGTGGTTTTCAGTGTGATGTACCTGCAGTGATGATGGAAGGTAAACGGTTGATGTACAGGCATGTCAGCTTGACGATCGATCAAGCACAACGGCTACCAAAGCCGATGCGCATCCTGACAGAGGTGCGTTCGCTCATGCCTCAGGATCGTGTTTACAGTCTGCTTGCTCGCGTGGTCAAGCACGCTGTGGCGGGGCGTACCAGTTGTGTTGGCAAGAGACCTGAGCCTTCATGAATCGGCATGCAGATAGAGTGGAGAAGCCTCGGGGTTCAGCAGTCCAAGGGATGGGTGCACTACGCTGTTCACCGTCCAGAGCCCCATGTTCTTCTCTTCAGGTGTGTATTCCACAAACAAGGGACCTCAGAAGTTGATTGGATGCTGCTCCTGTTTTTTGCGGATCATGCTTGAATAGTACGTTAGCCACTCTCTGTTAGATTGAACATGTGCATTGTGTACAGGAGGCCAAAGTATTACGGTACTGAGAATGAAGTGTCAGTTCCCCGTCACCTGCTGGATAACACCAACACGAACGGAGTGAATCAGAATAGAGTGGCAAATTGAAGGATGCCACTTGTACTCGCTTTAGTGCTGCAGTCGGATCTCATGGCTCAGTCCGTAGCACCGATCTTGCGATTTTCCATAGAATTGTCATACATGATGATTGGCCTGCGCTGCACTGCTGATGCACTACTCGGAGTTGTCTGATACACTCCTGTGATGCGATTTTTGTATGGTTCTGCAATAGAATGCACTGTCTCAGCTTGGATTGTGTATACTGCTGTTGGCCGCATTGGCAGGAGTTGGATAACCACAGTGACTGGCTTCATGCTGGTGTAATGCCGAAGCCAAGTCTCAATGGTTTAGGATAGCCTGTAGTGACAACATGGCCTCGCGCTGATGTACCTATGTGGGTTGATGGAACTTGCTGTGTAGTGCGGTTGCAGTCACGTAATTGCCAGTTTGAGACGTTTTCCTGCGCACAGTAATTCCTGCTGACTTTGTTTATCTCGCACATGCTGGTGTGATTCTTGTTCAGTAAGGCTTCATGTGTGTGCGCATACTATGGCAGGACATGCCAGGGAAGTTTTATTTTCTGGGAGAATAGCCAGTGATGTGTGGCTTCACTCAGGAAGTGAGACTATCATGATGGCAGAAATAGCTGTCAACATTCAAATGGCCATCTTGTAGTGATAAACATCAGATCGAAAGGTCAGAATTCTCGCCACTTATTTTGCATGTATGTCTGTGGCTCTGGCAGTCAGTTGCTGTGTCAGCATTGATGCTGCCAGAATTCTCTGGATCTCCATTGCAACATCAGTGGCAGCTCCCTGGAGGATGGGCATAATTGCCAACCAACGAATCGCTGGAATCTTTCGGGGCGGGGGGGTGTTGAGACAGCGGGCAAACGTGATTGTTGCCGAGCCCGTTGAAAGAAACTTCAAATATAGACATCCAATTATATGCGGAGCTTCAGTCAATGCAATTGCAGTTATCTGGACGCACAGCCTTTGAGAAAGGTATTCTTTGATATAGGCAAGGAGCAGTGGGACCAGCCTGCAGCGTCCTCCTATATTCTGCAGCAACATCACCGTCTAACATCGCCACCTGCGATAGTGACAAGCACCTGAAAATCTTTAGGAGCCAGTTGGACTTGGGCCTGGTGCACGAGAACAAGAAAGGTTCCATGCAGGAAGTTTTATGGTGCTCTTGCGAACTAAAAATCCATCGTCTTGATCTCGCTCCAGCGAGCATCGTGAAGGCTGCCAGATGCCCTGACGTCAAGCCACTTAAACCTACCATCTGTAGCGCAGTCTATGTGGTAGGCGTGCTACAAACAAACCCTGATGTCAGCTCATTAATGGACGCAAGAGCCCCGACACCCCCAAGCATCTGGTATCTAAAGCAGACCGGGTCTGCCTTACTAGGCGGAGGTTCATGCATATTCGTGTCCGGGGAGAAATATGTGCAGCGCGAGCCTCGACACACTCGGCTTAAGTGGCTTGACACGGCTTGAGGTGGCTTCAAATCCACCATCACAGCACCCGAAAGAGAGTATCGCCGCAAGGAGAAAGCGATGCGCTACCGCCTGGAGAGAGGCCAGGGTATCTAAGAGGCCTGGTGCATCAAGGAAGAATGGAACCAGCCATGGATCCGCACATCACTGTGAGATCAGATGCTGTGTCAGCGCTGGAAGTCGAGACACCGAGGTACCATCAAATGCCTTGAGAACAGCAACACGTTCTTGCTTTGGTACCTTCTCTAGGTACTCTGCCAGAACATATTGAGCGTGATGCAGGTCTGAGGGCTCATGCCAGGAGTGCTTGGCATTGTGTTCCCAACGCACTTTGAACTCAACCACAGGAGTGGCCCTGCGAGATCGCAGCAGGTGGTGATCACAGATCTGGTCGACTTGAAACTCAAGTTCACCTTCCACATGCACACCTGGGTCCAGCCCGGGCCTGGTACGGTATGGCTTGATAATGGAAACAGAAACAACAGAATGCATGGCGGCAAGATGTGTTGGTAACTCGAGCCGCATGGCGTCGCGACCTACCAACGCCCTGAAATCTAGGAAGAAGCTTCTTGCAACCAGGCGTGTGTCGTATCGGAAGATGCTTGGTGCTCAATCACATGTGGTCCCCTGTCTGGTACATATGTGAATTCACTCCTGTTCCATCATGCATGGCTTTCATGAGGCTCTTCGCAGCATGCACAAACCTTCTTGCACGTTGATACTGTTCATGAGCTTGTACATATCTGAGTGTTCCCAACCCTGATGGCAGGCCAAGAGAGCTAGTCATTCCTGTGGAGGATGGTTGAGTGCGTTGAAGCAGAGATTCAAGCGGCCCCGCAGGCACAGTGGTGCTGTTCATGCGGTAGGGGGTGCTCTTGATGGCCTGCCTCATGGAATGAGTAGAAATCATTACGAATTGTACCAATGGCAGCTGTTCATGCCAGTTATTCATACGAACACATACAGGATCTTGGGGATTGACCTTCAACTCAGCCACGGGCCCGTGGGCGTTAAAGTGGTTTAGTATTACATAGTGCCTGAGGCATGATTCAACTACTGCATTTGTTCCTTCTACCAGACCTTTTGTTGCGGATGATACATCGTGAACATGCCCAATTGTATTCCTGCTTCTTTACATTCTTGTGTGAAGGAGGCACCGTTCCACTGCGTCCCTCTGCCCGATACCATCTTGAGGGGGAACCCTTCGAGAGCGAACACTTCACGCATGAATAGCTGTGCAAATCCTTTCGCTGTCAAGTCCTTAGTTGTGGGAGCTAAATACGCCATCTTGGAAAGATGACATCCAAAACACATACTGCAGTGTACGTGGTGGTGTTAGTGCTAGATGTGCTGTCCATCAAAGGAGGCAGATCAGTGATCAAGTGTGCGCCAACAAGTATCAGGCGCCACTAGCGGAGGTAGTGCAGGAGCACATCGTACCCTGTCTGCCTTTTTCCGTTGCAACTGTTGCAAGAACGTACACATTCCTCGATTTCATGATGCATGCATGGCCAGAAGAATTGACCAGAGATCATCGCAAGTGTGCGCTTCATACCCAAGTGACAAACCCAAGGAATGTCATGATGCCAATACAAGTATCATGCCGTAGATTACCAGTATGTGGGATGTACAGCCTGTTGTGCCACAGCAGATCAGGTGATGTAGTGATGCTCCTCTTGGAGTGTTTCTTCCGACCGTCTGCGTCAGGGGCCAACTGAAATGCACTTTGCAATCTTTGAAACAAGCGAACATACAATCTCTTCCTCCCCACAGGAGGGTGCCTCCCCACAGCTTGCGAGCCACGGCGGCAATGCAGGAACCGGGGTAACGAGGGGGGCAGCAGCCCGGGGTTCGGCCGGCAACAGGGGCCGGTCGGAGTAGAAGGGGCAGGAACTGCTGAAGGAGGGGCAGGGGCATTCAGTGGAGGAGCACGCCCATGGGGGACAGCAGAAGGGGCCGCCCCCAACGGGGCAGCACGCGCTCGTGTGTGGCCGGCAAGAAGGATTGCTGAACATCGTGTGTGTGCGCGGCAGAGTGCAGCATGAACATAAAGTAGTTGTCATGACGGGCAGTAGACACTAAAACAGCCGGACCCACAGCAGATGTGAAGTGGGGCTACGCGTCAGTTGGTACTGGTGTTGGTTCAGCATGGGGAGGTTACTGCAACAGGGAGATGGCATCGGCGCAGACGTTCTTGTCGCCTTGCACATACAACAGCTGGTCCGAAAAGCGAGACAGAAATTCAGGCCAGCGATATTGACGGCAATTCAGGGTTTTCTGAGAGGAGGTCCACGTCAGCGGTTCGTGATCGGAATGCATGAAGAAGTGAGGCGCCTCAAGGGCACAACGGCATCCTTGAAGGCAATACACAAAGGCAAGAAACTCTTGCTCCGTGGCTGTGTAGTTCAGTTCTGCAAGTTGCATACGTCGTGCACAGAAAGCTACAGGTTGCATCAAGTCAAGCTGCTTTTGCATCATGATGCATCAGCGCACCATGCATGGGCAATAGGCCCGTGGACGAGTTCATGCACGATGAACCCAAGAGCTTCAGCTTTGGGAAATTCCTGTTGGAAAACCACCACTTAGTCGAGTGCCCGCCGTGTTGTAGGTTTGATTATTCAGGCTATTTCATGAACCATCTGTCTCTTCAGGCGTTGTAACTCCAGCTGAAGGGTCAGGTTCTGTGTACATCTGCAGCTTCTCCCGTTCCAGTACTCTCCACAGGTAGAAAAGGTCGCATATCTAGTACTGTGTGGCAGCTCTTCGCAGTTATCGCATGTAAGAGTGCTCTGCTCTGCTCACACAGTCCAGCACACACATAGCACATAAGCATGCCACCCTCCCCTGAGACGAGCCTCATGGCGTATATCAAGACTTGTAAACCAGTTCTAAGGTTTCCTTCCCTCCACTGCTTGCATTCCGGATGGTTCTTACCAGCAGACCGATATCCGGTAACCTGGAAGAGTGTGCAGGAGCAACGTGGGCAAGATGGCATACTTGATGCACGCATACGTGACAATGAGTGATTGCACGCTGATTTCTGTTGGCGATAGGCCAGGTGCGAAGATGTAGCTTGTAGGTGATGCGTTTACAATATCTGACACTGACTGGAACAGCGAACGTCGTCCTGCAGAAGAGTCGATACACGCAGCAGCAGAGATTGAGATGCCCCAGGAGTGGACCGATGAGACTTTTGCAAAACTCTGCTACAGAGTGCCGGACGGAAGAATGCTGGAAGTGGCAATATTGCAAGCAGATACCAACCTGGTTCTGCACTGGTACCCGTTCGACCCGTCAGATTCACAGCAAGCAGGCGATGTGTACAGCACCACCGTATCAGCAGTTGGGTTTTTCTCAGAGAGTCAAAGCAGCTCAGACGCTTATATTAAAGGGAAGCTGAAGGAGCTGATTGACACATTTGCACCTGGAATTGACCTTATTCTCCAGGTGCTGCACCCATACTAAAGTAACTGCTAGTTGTGATTTTGCAGCAAGTGCATCTGTACTTACCAGTCGACTTGTTATTTACCCCGTGGAGAGCAGTGTATTTCACTTGCTGGGCTGTTGCAAGCACCTCTTGTACCCAGTTCAAGACATGCTAAGCTGCAACCCCTACCACTGAGTACAGCAGTGGTCTAATTGATAACATTTTTCCTTCATGGGCTGGCTGGAGGGCGCTTGCATTGCCCATAGAACACCGCACAAACCCATGCCAATTCTTCAGAAAGCGGTGTCTTCATCCAGCAGCTTCAGCTAGGGCTGCTCACCTGATCCGCCACCAAAGTAACAGCACAAAGTCGTCACAAATGCATGTTGCAGTGATAATATACACAAGAACGGGCCAAATGTGAAGTGAATGACCCATGGAGCACTTGATTGTACCAATGCATGACCTGCTGGAAGCTTCGATTTTTTGGGTTCGAATTACATAATTGGGTTCTCCGTTAACAGAGCTTTCTAACGGTATAGAACTGAAGCTCTGAATAGGTAGAAACAATGGGGGAATGTTCTGTCGTTTATTTGGCTCCCAAGTAGCTTGACCGTGGTAATCAAACTTCAGGGCAATCAAAGCGCTGCACAAGGGGTCTCAACAGCTGACGCCAGACCTTCTGAACCAACAGCTGCTGACGAACCTGGACATAGAGCACCAGACACCGATAGAAGACCAGACCCAATAATGCCTGTGCATCCTCATTTGCCACACCAGCCCCGCCATCCACAAGGTGTGCTTCCAGCATGTTGTTCTTGTTCGATCACGCTTTAGCTGATAAGCTAGGCTTGCATGCAAATCACCTGTTGCATATGCTCCTGCCGGCACAGGCGTGACAGCACAGGTAGAGTGGCAATGGAAAAGAGTTAGCAGCAATGTCCATCAGGCAATCCCCGTTGTCTATATGTTGGATTGCTCCAGGCTAGGCTGTACACATCTTCTTTTTGTGACTCAGAAGACTGTGGCTACCTGCTGAAAGCATTGTCTCCTCAGGATTAGTTCTCACCATGCTGTATCAGAGCATGACCATCGTTGTTGCTGCAGGGAGCGGCATGCATGTTGGACCTGATGATCCAATATTCACAGACCCGCTAGCAGACCCACGCTTCCCGCAGTCCTTGCCCCCTGGTGCAAGATTTGATCCCATAGGTGATCCTCTCACCCCTCATGGCAAGTTTTACTATGGATCGTTTGAGCTTAAGCATCTTGTCATGTGCTGTGATGACCGGAACTGGTGCCTGGCCGCCGCCAGGAGCGAGAGTAGTGCACGCCAACTTGGATCTCATTATCTTCAGCAAACGACAGATTCTTGTTCATGCAGCGCCCCCTGGACTGCCAGGCTCTCATCCGGACGATTTCACGGGCATGGGTCCTTCGCAACGTGATGGCTGGCACGATATTGGGCCACCGCCTGGAGGATTCCCTGGAGTAGGAGGTGGCCGCTTGCCTGGCCGGAGGGGTCGTGGTGGACCAGGTTTTGGTGGTCCCGGTGGATTCGGTGGTGGCGGGTTCTTGTGATTGCAGTGACATTCAAACTGTATGTATGCATAATATACTGTCAGTCAGGTGGTTCTTGGCTAGATATGCTTCTTTACGCAGGGCCACAGAGCCCCAATTTTCACTTGGTCTCGTTTATTCTGGCCGGTTCTCTTCATGGTGACTGTCTCTTGAATTGCGTTCGACCTGGAGCAGATCGTTAGATCGCGTACCTGCTCAGAGTGAAGCAGGCCACTGTGCACAGAACCCAGAGCAACATGCAAGTGCGCGTCTTGTGCTCTCCACATCGTGAGATTGTAGCGGTGCAGGCTTAGTTATTGGCTACTACACCTGACATTGAGCGCAGTCACTTTGGAGTTCATCCATGGTAGAAGTAGCCATGTTGACACTGACGACGAATCAAGTGTAAGAAGATCCACGACAATGGTCAGAATTTCTTCAATACAAGAAGAGATTGCACCCGCACACCGCTGTGTCTGTCACAACTTCAGGTTTGAAGGAGCTCTGCTCTGAATGACTGATGACAGGAGTCTAATAAAATTTTCATCAGGAACTATACGTGTGTGAGACGCTCATTGCGCTACAGGGTCATTCCGGAGGTGATGTGTAGCTGAAGGTGGTGTCCAGCGTTTTCGAAGGTGGGTGACAAATAGTCGTTGGCTCATAACCAGCAGGTCTCCAGCTTGAATGTATTTTCACTTTTTCTTCTTCTTCTTCTTCCCTCCTTCCTTCTCCTTCCCTTTGCTTGGAGGTTCAATGCCAAGTGCACGCAGTCTTGCTTCTTCTTCCTGTTGCCGCCTCTCCTCCGCCATCCGCTCTAGCTCAGCATTGTACGCCCCCACATCCCTAGCAACGTGCTCAGAGACCGTGCCTTTTGAGTATCCATGTGCCTCTTCGAATTCTATTGGAGACTCAAGCCCGTTGATGTACTTGATCCACAGTTTTCCTCCCGAGGCACTCTCTGCTTGCTCAGCTGACGAATACTTTACCCCTATCACAGTACCATGCAAGCCGAGGGGAGTCTTCACAATTTCGTCCACTTTGAGACCAAATTTGTCCAGGTGCTGCTGCTCTGTGTAGAACGCCTGGAGCTTCTGTACAAGGCAGAGCATGCTCTGGGTGGGAGACATTTAACCACCAATTCGCGCATATCTAGTTGTCCATGTACGTTGTACATGTCACACTTGTCCTTGAGTAGACAGTGAAGTCAAGTTTACATTGTCCATCCCAATCAGGTGTCATTGTCAGCACAAGAGCAAGCCATGACACCACACTCACCTTCTTCTTGCCTCCTTTTTTGGGCATTTTCAGTCCTTGTGGCTGCGGAAATATGAGCAACCTCGTCAGCCGCCTTTCAGTCCAGCATTGGAACTCAACCTTGGCGCACTAGCGCTGCGGTAGCGCAGAAGTGTTAACGCGAAGGAACAGCAAGAGTAAGTATTCTCAATATTAAGAGACAGCCACTGTAGTACTGCATTGTCCATCTATTTCGGGTGATAATGAATGAAACCAGTGACCGCCAGTGGCGAAGGTGTTTCCGACACTGACAAAATACTGCGATTGTCGAACACTGCAAAAAGCATTGCATCCAATTGAGCAGCACGCTGATGTTCAGCAGATGCTTGTGTGCGTTCTGTTGCCGCACTACGTACAGAGCCCTGGATGTGCCACACTCCGTGAACACACCACTAGCAGTCACAAACTGCAACAGCACGTCGTGCTGTTGCTAGTGCGAGCATAGCATTTGCCGCATGACATAGATTTCATACACTTGCGTTTGCTTCCAACAGTCTGATGAGTTTCCCTCCGGTGCGCCCCACAATGAACGGCCTTGCAGTGATCGCAATGCCCCGCTCAGCATCACCTGGTCAAAGCACATCGATCCTTCTTGCAATCGACGTCGTGGCAGTTTGCTGTGTCACAGTCGCTGGCGCATCCTGTGCCGATGAACGGACTCCTCAACTTCTGCCACTTCTGTGCAGCCACCCAGACAGGACCACAGAGGCGGTGGCTACGGCGATCGACACAGCGACCGCAGAGGTGGTGGATACGATCGTTATGATGGCGGTTCGCATGGCGGAGGAGGCCATGGGGGTTATGCTGGAGGAGGGGATCGGTACAGTGACAGACGAGGTGGAGGTGGGTATGGTGGGGGTGGAGGGGGAGGCTATGGCGGGGGTGGTGGATACGGAGGTCGTGACAGAGGCCCTAAGGACTATCGAGGCGGGGATAGCTATGGGGGAAGAGACAAACGTGGTTACGGTGGCGGTGGCTATGGTGGAGGCGGAGGTGGAGGTGCTGGCTACGGTGGCGGTGGCTTTGACGGTGCGCCCTCACACGATCCCCACACCAGCCCCGCGCATGTTTTCGTGCCTGGACAGCGGAGCTGGGGTTGCTGCATGCATGTCATCTCTTCATGACATGCGCAGGGCACAGTTTGTATGAGTCTCTACTTCACATCCCGCAAGCTCCAAGCTGCCCTGTCCTCTGCATGTGCGAGCTTTGTACATTATCTCAAACCAGCAAGTACCCGTTGCCACGCACGTGGAGTGCTTACGAACAGTTGATCCATATGGGATCTGCAGCCCAGAAGCCATGCCCAGGGCGATCAGCGCTTTGCCGCGGCTCATCTGGTCCACCTTGCAACGATTGATGATAATGTCTTCCAGACACAGCGAGCAAGTGTAATGCTGCTACACGACTGTACAATTCCATGTGTTATGCATGTTGATCTAGACCTGTTTCAAGCAAACAGGTGTGACGAGTGCGCAGATTGCATGCATGCATGTATGTATCTGCGCAAAGGTGCATGACTGGCGGCATGGTGCCCTCCTCGCAGCCGCTGCATGTGTCCTGCCCACCTGTGCCTGCAGCCTAGGTGCTTCAAGTCGTCCGAATTAAGAAATGCACCCTTCTCAATGTGTGTCTCAACATCAGCAGCGGCAGCAGGCCAGCTCGAAGGCTACTTCTTCTCGCACACAGATCAAATGCGCCCTGGTTGTGCGGGATGCCAGATCCCCTCACGTATTCGATGGCCGCCCCTCCCGGAAGCTGCAACTGGCAGAACTGTGCGACGAGTGACTACTCTCCCAGCAGGCGCGCGCGAAGGTGTGCTCTGTGACTGCAGGTGCGCGCAGAGGGCGCGAGCGGGAGCGTGAGCCGGCCCCCCGGAAGCGGTCGCCCTCAGACGACTTCTCCTCAGGCTCGCCTGAACCGCGTGAGAGGCTGCGGCCCACGTGGTTTGATGTTACCCCAGAGATGGTGGCGCAAGATCTAGGAGGCCGCAGCGAGGAGAAGGTGCGGCCCTGCCGGCCACCTCCTGACATGAGGGCCCCCTGTTCCAGCAATGCTGCAGCAGGCTCATGGTGTTGTGGGGGCATTCACGAAGTTGATTGCATTGTTCGCTGCCCCGGCTGGTGTTGCTTTCAGTGTTGATGGTGTGATTATCGTGGAGTTGCCTGGGGGGTGTGAGGGGCATCCCAGCCTGCGAGCAGCCTCTGGCATGTGCTTGAGCTGGAGGTGCGCGCTGCTACTTCGACGCGCTGCTCTGCTGCAGGTGAAGGAGATGATCTTCAACATGGCTGGGGAGGCTGCTCCCGTGGAAAACAGCGGCATGCAGCTCACGCAGGCCACGCGCCATGCCCGCCGCATCTATGTGGGTGGCCTGCCACCCTCTGCAAACGAAGACAGGATCTCGAATTTCTTCTCCTACGCTCTTGCAGCTGTCGGAGGTGTGAGCTGCCTGTGCCACTGCCCCGCCGCACCGATGCTGGTCATAGCACAGCCATGTGTACAGAGAGCTTGAAATGCATTGTACCAAGTTGCACAGCCTTGTGTTTCAGCAACTCGGACGAGTCGTTTTTTTCGTGCAAGGTATACATGCACATGCACCAGCGTGGTTCCAGCCTTTGCCAGTGCACGGAAAACAAGACACTGCAGTGACTTGTGGTCCATGCATGGTTGAACGTGTGCGTGCGCTTCGCTGCAGGTAACACCGGCGGGGTGGGTAACGCGGTTGTGAATGTGTACATCAACTATGAGAAGAAGTTTGCTTTTGTGGAGCTGCGGACTGTGGAGGAGGCCTCCAACGCGATGGCTCTAGATGGGATCATGTTTGAGGGGGTGGCGGTCCGCATTAGGAGACCGAACGACTACAACCCTGCGCATGCGGCGCGCCTCGGCCCTCCAGGCCCCAACCCCAACCTCAACCTCGCAGCTGTCAACCTGACGGCAGGTGGCATGGACTCTGAAGACAGGGTGCGCACACATGCGCCCTGCATCAGTGCCCTGTCCTGCAGGCTGCAAGTGTGCAGTGCTCCAGTCCAGCAGTTGCTGCCCACATTGCCGCGCTCACGAGTGGCCTCATGCCATGTTGTAGCTTTGTTCTGGGGAACTGACGAGTGTGGTTGTGTGGTTGTGCAGATCTTTCTGGGAGGCCTGCCGTACCACTTCAGCGAGGAGCAGTGCCGGCAGCTGCTGGAGCCGTTTGGAGACCTGCAGTCCTTCGAGCTCGTGCGCGACCGTGAGAAGGGCGAGAGCAAGGGCTATGGTTTCGCTGTGTTCTCGGACAAGGCTGTCACAGACACGGCGATCGTGGGGCTCAACGGGCTGTCCATCGACGGCCGCGTGCTCACCTGCCGCAAGTGTGCCTCTTGCTGCGGCTGTCTGTGCCGGTGCTGTTTAAGCTGTGAAGAGTTATTGATGTGCTGCCTCGCTCTGATGCTAGTGCGTGCTTGTGCAGGGCGACAGAAGGGGGAGGCGCAACTGCGTTCGGTCTCACTGCAGCGCAAGCCGGTGCGATGGGTGTGCCTGCGCAAGCTGCAGCAGGCCCTGTCACGTCGACTTCGGGTGCCACCCGTATCTTGCTGCTGGTCAACTGCGTGAACCGTGAGGAGCTCCTCGATGATGAGTGCGGCCCCCGAATGTTGTGATTGTGTACCATCCCGCTGTCATTCATAGCATGAGCGCACCGTATGCACACTTCTGTGATATGTCAAAGCATGCGGCGCTCAGTTGGGCTATCGCACAATCTTGAGCTGTTTATCGCTGTCTTTGTCCAGCAGTGGTCGATGGCCCCTTTCATTTGTTGGTGGGTGCAAGGTACTGTACAAGCTGTGACCTTCACAGCTGGCTGTCACATGCAGGGCGTATGGAGAAATCAAGGAAGACATGGCAACAGAAGCATCTCAGCACGGCCGCTGCATCAATGTGGTTATCCCGAGACCCAGCCATGACGGACAGGATGAACCCTACACCGGGAAGGTGGTGCTCGAGTTTGAGGATGCAAACGTTGCCATGAGGGCACGGAATGCGCTTCACGGCCGCAAATTTGACGGCAATGAGGTAGAGGCCACTTTCCTGCCTGAGCATCTCTATACCAAGGGGCAGTATGAATTGTAGAGTTGACGTTGATGCTCCAATTGATGCATTCCAGAGCTGTAAAATCGACTCCGCCACTGGCTGACTGTCAGGTGCTCCAGTATACACCAGCTGTGCTGTAAGCACCGGAGTTTTGTCCACAGAAGCATTGCTCATCAAACCACGGCTTGCATGCATACAGAACAGGATTGTACATGAACTGAGGAGGTTTCTAAGGGCGGACGTCTCGCAAGCTGCTCTTCAATCACCTTTTTTTTGGTGGTACAGGATGGCAGCGTCTTGTTTGCATGAATGAATTTGCACAGCACTCTTGACCACTATTTCCGGGGCCAGAAATCAGAAATCGCTTACTTGGCGATTCGGTGATGAAAAAACAAGTGGGGCTATCGGTTCACAGCCGATACCAGACAAGGTGGCATAGCTAGTTAAGCAATACAGGGGGGGAAATCAGCTGCCCAATTTTGTTTTTCTCAACTGTTGCCCATCACTACTTCTTGGCAGGGAATCTGCACTCAACAATGCCAAAAACAATCTTGCTCAAGCGATACAAACCTTTCGCATCGCTTGCACAGCTGTTCCCACAAGTTGCTGCATCGCTTGCAAAGCGGTTACTACACTTTCCTTAATCTGCCTATCGTTTATCTAAGCGATACATTGCCAATTCGCAGCAAATCCTACCCCATTGATTCTCGCTTATTTTCCGGTCTGAAAGAATTCTCCAGCCAGAACAATTCAGAAATCACTTATCAAGCGATCCGGGAAACAGTGCTCTTGACAAAAAGCTATGATTAGCTCCCTCAGCAAACCATGCATAAATGCGTAGACAGTAGTCTACGCATTTACTGCCAGGCGTCCCTGTAGGAGAGGGAGCAAAGTCCGCTATGCAGCCCAAAGCATGCTTGTCCATACCTATCCGCCCCAAACTATTGCACTGACAGGTACAGACACGGAGACAGCTCAGGTGCTTGCTGCCGATCAATCCTCTCTCTGGACGAATGACCTTCTCTCCACCATGCTCCGTTCACGAGCACCTGCTGGCAAGCCACAGAAATCCTGTCCCAGCTACTGCAAATCATCTAGCATGTGTGTGGGCAACAAAGCTGCCATCACGTCTGAGAAAAATCATGACACTGTATCATTGTCAAAGATGTGCAAGAAGTAATGCGAACATGGCAAAGGCTGAATTCATCACTGCTGCAGTGTGTGTGGATGCTGCTGCACTGTCAGGAACAATGCCTGAGATGGGTACTTGTGCCTGCATGCTCAGAGGGGCCGTTTGTAAGTAACACCATTGCACAGACAGGACAAGTGCAAAATCACCCAAACAGAGCATCGGGCCATGCCTTTCTATTCTGATCTAGTAGGCAATGAGATTGGATCAAATTTCAGCTATTTTGGTGCCGTTCAGGAGCTTTCAACCTGGGATGTAACAGAAAGAGATGCCACAATGTGATTCTCCACATGTGCTGCATCGGTACCTCAACCTCAAGGAAGCATGCAACCGGAGTGCTGTCTGCAGCATTGAATGCAGTGCACAGTCTGAAAAGCGCACATTGTTATTTTGGTAACCTGCTGCTGCACCATCAGCTTGTGCAGATGAAATTGTCACTTCTGTGGCATTCGTGGTTGCAGGAGCAGTCCACTTCATGTAGTGGAAGGCAGCAGCCTGGATACTAAAGACTGCATTTGTACATGCAGCTGCCTGTCTATGTGAAGTTGGATCGAGCGGCTCCAGTGTTCCAACCGAAGAATGGATCCAAGCATTTGCGAGGTCTGTGTAGGAGGCAACTCTGATGGTGTACACTCCCCCCTTGGCAACTGATGTCACTTCAGCTCCAGCAGAATCAGCTAGAGAGAATGTGACCTACATGGTTACTGAAATAGTACACCAGCATGAATCGAGAGGCCAGCAAGGGTGGTGAGTGTTGAGCAAGCATGAACAGCGGCGTGTGCAATACAGCAGCTGATGCTGGGCAAATGCGTCCGCATCAATTGGAAAGGCTGAGCGACATGTCCTTGGAAACGCTGAATATGTAAGAGTTAGTGGATGCATCTGCTGAAGGTTCCAGACCAGAGCTGCAACATTGCCTAAAAGCCAGTGCAACGTGATAGCTATAACAACACTGTGTGTCCACCAAACTCCACGGAAACAGGGTGAAAACAACCTCAAAGGCAATTTGACACGTTTTGAAAGGTGTGGCACAACTAATGAATGCGTTCAGCGCTTGAGGGCTGGCGTATACGTATTAATAATCTGCCTGGTTAGAGAGAGATGGAATGGAGCACAACTGAGCAACACACCGCTTCATTAACCTGAGGAGCTCCATGTGCTTTGTATTGCTGTGCTGGAATCTCACAGCCCTGCAAACACCCAATACTCGGCGCAAGACTTCCCTGAGCTATCTTCAGTCCGATACCTGTCCGATACCTGTCCTGACAAAGTTGCGCGGCATGCAGCGCACACACTGCACACACTGCAACAAATATTTTGGAGAACTGAATTGTGATGTGATACCTGTATGCGTTGATCAAAGAATGTTGGTAGCGCCGTAACACCGGGAGCACAGGCCGCAAATGCCAACGATATGGTCAGCGTTAGATATCGTGTTGACGTCCGTCTACTGAGAACAGAGTAGCATGTTGATAATATCATAACAGAATATCTGTGCTTGCCCGTACAAGTGCTTCAGCGTCTGTTCGTTAGGGCTTGGGCAATTGCAAGGAGTTGGTTGCGGCGCAGGTTTCTACGTACGATATCCACCCATCTGCAGCTCGGCAAGCAGTCATTCGATGATCATTCAAGTACTTGCGAATGTTGGTCTACAAGTCCAGAAGCAATAGATCATTGTGGGCTAGAAAACCTGATTAGGTTTTTATTCATATGGTCGATCGTGATCGCGAGAACAGTTGTAATTGTTAGAAATCAAGTCTTGTAAATAAACAAACGAAAAGAGAATTAATTATTCGGGGACTACGACATACTCGGCCTGATCATGAGGTGCGCCATAGCGGAACAAGTCGGAAAGGGGAAACCACCAGAAACCCTTCACACCTCGGGTCAGAAGCTCGAAGAAAAGACGAGAGGTGGCCCTTTCCGGACCGATTCAAACAACGGACCTTGCGTAAAAGCTGATCCTGCTAGCAGGCCGCGGTCATCCCAAGACCGTCCCAAGACCAAGTGCACCGAGTTACAAGTACAGGTGGGGGAGTGTATGTGTTTCGTTTCTGGATATTTGCAGTGCTGCACATTAATTGCCCTTTTGCTTGTAAACAGACCCCTATGGTACTAGAATCTCCCCCTCGCACTGATGTATACCAAAAGGTTCCTGCATGCCCTTAGCATGGGCAGGGCTAGCTTCGCACTTTGATACACTATGATCTCATGATCAAGCAGTGTCGTTGAGTGTCCCCACCCGCCCACCATGCTGGATTTAGTGGGGGCACTGGACCCACCCTGTAGCTTAGTGATCACGCAGGTTCTGCTGATCCCAACCACTTGCGCACGGCGGTGGCTCTCTCAGGTTTATCAAAACAGTGTCCAGTCGGTGGGATCCAAAGCCGTGTGGATGAGTACTGAGACAATACCTTTAGCAGTGCCAAACTCATTTCCCAGGGGCTCACTAGTGGAGTGATAATCGCTCCCCCGGCGGAAGCAGCCTGGTGCCAGAAGGCTTCAATGTGTGCACATTATCGTGCCATGTAGTAGATTGGAACAGGATGCTTGGTGGGGAGGAAATGCGGTGGTTGGTAAATTGTATCACAGAGTACTGATGCAACTTTCCAATGCGCAGTACTTGTGCAGCACGATGCAACAGCGCACAGTTGGCATCATGGCGAATGTCTTCTGTGATAAGGTTATGGAGGTAATGCTGGTTAGTGCTAAACATATGTCTGCAACATAAGTCGTGTACAGTGCCACAGCCGGCAGTGGGGGGGAGTGGGGGCAGGAGGGGAGGTTTCCAAACCAGAAACACTGATCGCCACTTTTGGTGAATGTTGAGCGGACCTAACTACGCAAGTGCGCTTGGGGAGAGTGACCAGATAGGCACCTGATGTTCTGTGTATGGCGCTGGGTAGGAATGTTTGCTGGTCTGGGGTGGCGCGTTGCTGTTGGGGGTGGATGTGCCGGGCTTCAGCGCAGACGCACCTGGTAGTCTCTGCCGATGTGATGTCCTATCTGAGACTAGCTTCGGTGTGGGAAGTCCTTGGGGTAGAGAGTGGGGGTACAGGCACCTTATCTGTAGGTCTCCCACTTCAACGCTGGTACTGGTACTGGTGAAAGGGCGGACCATTGGCAACAATGAGGTCGCCATGCCATGGACACCAAGGCAATAGCGCTCTCTAGTGTGGTGTAGTTGAGGTAGAAGCCAGCTGCGTGGATGGGAAGTTGCAGATGAGGGATGACCATAGAGCAGTGGGCACGCATTACTGGTGATGTCGTAAGAACGTAACAGAGTACCAGGTGGCAGTTAAGATTTTCAGGGCTGTCGCGTAGACGGAGTCTTCAATGGAACGCACGGGTGCTTCAGGGACATGACAAGTACAAGTTGAGGTGGAGTAGTTTACGTTTCAGGGAGCTGTGTTTTGCAGCTGTGTTGAGAGAATGCCAATGGACAGTGGGACGTGCCCCACATTTCTCACCAGCTGGCCCACAGTGGTTGCAATAGCCTTACACTTGGACATAGCCAATAAAAGTTCTTGAATCCTCACATCTGATGATCGCCCGAACATTACTTCTAGTGTTCCTCGCTGTACAGTATAAACAAACACTGGTCACCTGTGTGCCCGAACAACAACAATGGCATGACTGCATGCAGGGGTGGAAGCGAGTGTAAACAGCTGATATCTTTGTGCATTTGTTGCATACCCGGTTTGAAGAAGACGATGAACAGGCCGCATGCTTGACACTATTCAGCATGCATGAGAGTCAGCAGGCATGACATGATGACAAGGGATGAATGGTTTGAACTCACTGCTGATACATACGCGACCAAAGGGAAGAAAATAGATGACTGCAGTGTTCAGTGCCTTTGCGCGAGTGTATCTGAGAAGCTTCGACTGGTGTTCCTGCGCTTCGATCATTAACGACACAGCAGCGCATAAGACCCTGTCCATCACCGTGTACAATGGCGAAGGTTGCAATAGCTTCCACAGTTGTTCAGCCGGTCGGTCCTGGTCTCCGAGATTATTTGAGTAGCAAGATCGAAGAGCTAGAGCTGGCTATTCGTGACAAGTCGCTGAACTTGAAGCGATTAGAAGCACAAAGAAACAAGCTCAACTCCCAAGGTAGCACTGACGCGTTTCATGTGTTTGTAGTCCCTTGTCTACCTTGTTTTCCCCCCGCGAGTCCGTTTTAACCACGAACCGTCTGCAGTGAGGAGCCTTCGAGAGGAGCTACAGCTGCTGCAAGAGCCAGGATCACATGTAGGAGAGGTAGTCAAGGTAACTTTCTTCTTATATACGCCTGTTAAGGAACTGAAGGATGCTGATCAGTGGGGGCATTGCTTATTGGCGTTGCAGGTGATGAGCAAGAGCAAGGTGCTTGTAAAAGTGCATCCAGAGGGAAAGCATGTCGTTGACGTCGATAATAAAATTGATATCGCAAAGGTTGTCACTGGAGCTCGAGTTGCGCTCAAGAATGACAGCTACACATTGCATCTCATGCTACCTACCAAGGTTGACCCTCTCGTCAGCCTCATGAAGGTCGAGAAGGTACCAGACTCGACCTACGACATGGTTGGGGGCCTTGATCAGCAAATACGGGAAATCAAGGAGGTATGTCGTCTTCCTGCAGACTCTGGTCCATGTCTGTTGTTGAACGTCATTCCTGTGCTCTACTCGTGACTGTACACCAACTGCACGATGCACATAAGTGAGTGAATATCTGCAAGTAGACAATTTCTGAATACTTGCTGCTACATCGCATCCCTTCCTCAAACATATGCAAGCTGTGCACTTGGCCTGGTTTTGTTCATGTTCTCATTTGCCTCATGACATTGGCTGGGATGAAGATTCAAAGGTTGGCATATTGCTCCATTCATTACACTGTTGCTTTGACCTGGATAAAGTGTCTTTTGGTATCCAACGAATCTGCGGCTATTCCATTTTCTTATACATGTGTCATCGCATAGCATCGGCACCAGTAACAAACAGCTTAGGAAACCAAACCATACCCATCGGCCTCAGCACCCCCAAAGGGGCGGGACAAGGACTTCCATTCTCCTAGCAACGAACGACAACGAGACATAGATCTGGGGCTGTAACAATATACGGACTTCCTCGTGCCACTTAGCCATCATGCGTGAAAATTAACAGATGACTTAGCAAACCTTCAGCTCAGGTCACAGTTCGGGTATTGAAGATGTAGTACCTGAAACTGTTAAGGACTGGGTACAACGTTTGCTTTGTGGTCATAGGCTGGTAGCTGGGCAAGCATTCCTGACCCTCTTTGTGCACCGCTCCGTTTCATTACCTGAACTATGCAGGCCAAGAACGTAGTGAATGAGATCAACGAACCACTCACGAAATAGTCACCGATTGTAGCAAACACTGCGCACCCACACTGCAGTGCACTGCAGTGTGCTGCCAATACAGCAGTAAGTGCATGCATGATATGGGGGATAGGGGTCGAACACATTGTTTCAGGCAACATCACAGGTGAGCTGATGCCCAACCATATGTGCCCCGCAAGTGTGACATCAAGTGCAGGTGATAGAGCTTCCGATCAAGCATCCAGAGCTATTCGAAACTCTTGGCGTGGCCCAACCGAAAGGTGTGCTGCTGTACGGGCCACCAGGAACGGGCAAGACCCTGCTCGCACGCGCAGTTGCCCATCACACGGACTGCACTTTCATTCGTGTCTCGGGATCAGAGTTGGTTCAGAAGTACATTGGTGAAGGCTCCCGAATGGTTCGTTCACTGTGCCCATCACGTGCCCCTACTCATTACCCCTGAGAATCACTCGCTCTGTGAACACCAGCATCCTGTGGCAGTTTGGTACGTCACGGGTCATGAATACATTGGAGAGCACCTAGCTGCAGCATATGGCTAATTCACTCCCGCACAACATGCCACTCAGTATGTACATACACATGGGCCTGGCTCAAGTGCGTACAGAGCTGCTTGCAGATGTGTGTGTGAGTTTGTGTTGGTGCACAGGTTCGGGAGCTGTTTGTAATGGCACGTGAGCATGCTCCCAGTATCATATTCATGGATGAGGTTGACAGCATTGGCTCTGCACGTATGGACAACAGTGGTGGTAGTGGGGACAGTGAAGTGCAGCGCACCATGCTGGAGCTGCTGAATCAGTTGGATGGCTTTGAGGCCACCAACAAGATCAAGGTGCGCTGGTCTCCCCTTGTGGGATCGCCATTGGTCCACAGGCCCTTCACTTGTCGTAGCGTGCTCATGCGCGCACCATTCATGCCTGGGAGTGTGCCTCTTCAGCTGCAAGCTGGTGTAAATTTACGGGTTTCAGGTTATATCTAAATTTCTGACCTTGATGAATTGGCTGTGACCAAGGGCCGAAGTTTCGCCGCTCAGTCCTGAGATCTTTCGGCGAACTCGCCGACAGTGTCACAAACCGGAAAGACAGTAAATATTCTAGACTCTTCGGCATTGCCTTTTCTGGGAACTGATTATTTCGGCGATGTTGCAGACAGGCTTTATGGTAAACCGTGTTGTAGTTGCGTTAACCATGTCATCGAGATTTGCGTTCCACCATGCATAGACTAACATGCTTTGATGGTGCCCTCGCTCATACCTTGTTACAAACACCATAGTATACCTGCTGAAGTATTCAATAGCAGCTATCAGCGCTGTCTCCTGAAAGAGAGGCAAAGCTCTCTTAGTATGAAATGCCTCACAGCTTCTGAGAACCAACCCCCCCCCCCCCCCTTGTGCCCGCCCGCCCGCGCCCGCACGCTTTGCTCGTCCTGCTTGCTGTGTCCGCAAGTGATTTCTCTTCTCAACGAAAGAGGCCCAAAGGACAATATACTTTTTCACCCATCCACTGAATAATGCTGACCCAGTATCTATTTGTTTGGCAAAATGGACCAATTTCCCTGTTCTGAAAACTGATTGTTTCTGTCCTACCACAGAAAACAAGCTACAATTTTATTTATTCTCGCCGATTCTGTTTGTTTTAATTATGAAATGATGGGTCCTAAGACACATTTTCAGCATGAGGTGCACCACTGGCTGCACAACTGTGCCTGTGTTGCAGAGCAGGAGGTAGTGCATTTGTGACGTTCAACACAGAGATGGAGTCTTTGTGCAACTGTTGAACAGGATTGTGCAGCAAGTCCTTGTCACCCACTGCTGTGCTTGCAGCAGTTATCAGCTGCACTCCTGTTTGTTTTGTTGTCGTGCACAAATTCCTAGAGATTCGTGGCGTGGCAAGAGCCTGTGGGAGGGTGCAGGTACTCATGGCCACAAACCGGATCGACATCCTTGATCCAGCGTTGCTCAGGCCAGGTCGCATAGATCGCAAGATAGAGTTCCCGAATCCCAACGACAAATCCCGACTGGACATCCTTAAGATTCACAGCCGGAAAATGAACTTGACCAGGGGTATCAATCTGCAAAAGATTGCGGAGCTCATGTCAGGCTCCTCTGGCGCCGAACTGAAGGGCTGCTGCACAGAAGCAGGTGCTGCATGCTCTCCCTAGTATATATAGCGTACTGATTCCTGCAAAGGCCAAAGTCTACCGAGCCAAAGTATCGTTCCCAACCCTGCACTGGGGTGCCTGGAGTGCACGTCCCTTGTGGCTACTGTCCTGGATTCTGCTGACCCTCCTCGATGCCGGTTACGCCTTGTCGCGCAGCCTGCACTTATAATCTGTTAGAAACGTACTTGCCTAGCCTGCACATTTGTCTCCCTGGTGCTGTGCTGTTGACCTGACGGGCATGCAAGCCTGATCAAGATCGTACACCGCTTCCTGGCTACTACGCACCGTATGTCTCTTCATGCATTGTGTTGGTGGATGAACATCCATGGGTGTATTATCTTGGCATTCCCTCCTTCCCACACCCCGCTGGGGGTTCCAGCCTGTTTGCCATGGGTACTGTACTGTATCTTAAAGAAAGACTCGCCGCTCGAATGATCTGGCTTTCACCTGTGTGCGGCAGTTT
Source organism: Ulvella scutata (assembly GCA_032359135.1). Lineage (NCBI taxonomy): Eukaryota > Viridiplantae > Chlorophyta > Ulvophyceae > Ulvales > Ulvellaceae > Ulvella > Ulvella scutata. Next base: position 56,091 of record JAUMHD010031972.1, on the reverse strand, counting down.
GTGCAGCTCGCTACGAGCATCAAGCTGCATGGATGTAGTTTGCATAGGTCACATTTTGGTCGCCTGCTGTGTGTCTCTGCCACTCTGTCAGAACCTTTCCCACGCTAGCATCAAGCATGCCATTGATGATAGAGACAGTTGTGGAGTTCCTGGCAGAATCCGTTACTCCTCCCATTGTCAATCCTCTACCAACACAGCAGTTACCAGGTTCACACATCTGTGATGTAATCCCTGTCGGGCGGTCCATTCGCCCCACTCTCACCCACTCTCACCCATCGAACTATCGTATCGCCGTGAGCTGTGTCTTTCCGTTCATTATGAACGTATCGACCAGTCACTTTTTTTTGTTGATTATGTTTTCTGTTTCAGTTGGTGTTACCGCACGAGCAAAACGGACACGTATCAGATATGCACTGTCCTCCAGTAGTGCCTTACGGTCTCAGTAACGAAGGCCACGTCTTCATTTCTGTCTCTCTTCGTCTCTCTTCGTCACTTTCGCAGCTTCTACCTGCGTCCGGAGTCCTGAGGACCTTCGGATGAGTCTCGTGATGACCTAATGTGTTGCAGGGATGTTCGCGCTGAGGGAGCGGCGCATCCACGTGACACAAGAGGACTTCGAGATGGCGGTTTCCAAGGTCATGAAGAAGGATTCCGAGCAGAACGTGTCCCTCAAGAAACTGTGGAAGTAGGCAAGATTCTTCTTGTCGACAGTCAGTTTGTCCAAGATTGCTTATTCATGCATGGTCTCGATAGGCACAGTTGCATGCATATCCACGTTTCCAAGCTCAACCATTGTTCTTATCCTCTGCAAACGTAGTAGTTGGCCCCGCTTGTTTCCAGGTATGAGGGAAGGTGTAACAGTATACCCTGCGATCTTTTCGTCTGCGCTCCTGTGCTCTGAGTTTGTCAGAGCTGACTTGCGCACGTGACTATGCTTAGCAACCGACCCGAGCACTGCATTGTCCCGTAGGCACGCGCCCGCGCCTTCCGGTCACGTGGTCAATCCTCTGTCTGGTCAACAGTGCACTGGTCCAAGTCGCTGTAATCTTTCAGCATGGCCACTGCTCTGTAAACTTGAGTGTTCTACGTCCAGAGATTTGGCAAGGATTGAGAGTGCCGACAGGCTGGTAGTTTCGAAAAGGCATCTGCATCTGCTGGATCCGGGATCGACAGCGACGTGCCCACTTACACGTTCCGAGCGCTACGAGTGTCTCCCTCCTCTGCTCCAGCTGTCCATTGTTCAACGTAGAATGAGATTGTACATATGATCACACATCTCCTCAGAAAGCCATGGAAGTTACAGACGTAACATGAGTATGGACGTTTCACAACGTTACATTTATTTGTTGGCTTTACGCCCCCATAAATAATTGAATTTGTCAATCTAAATATCATACTATCAGCGCATGCATGGCGTCCTACCCTAAAAAAGGAGTTGGGTGTTGAAAGCGGTGCCTTATCCATGCCGACATTAGCATCCAACCGAAGGCACAGCTCACTTTAGAATGATGCAAAAGAACAGAAAGAATATTTTTTTCTACTGCCGTAGCTGTTCGACTAGCATTGGCACCGATCATCAGCATCTGAGCTTGTTCCTGTCCGTGACTGCTGCCTTTTGAGCAGGTATGGTTCTCGCACGCAGTATTGTACACTAAATGCACCGCTCTTATTCTTCTAGTTGTGCTCTTTAGACTGCCGAGTACGCGGCAGCAGTTTCGTGGGTCAGTATCGAAAGTGCAGCACTGTGGCACAGTGCGGATCCCATCCTGGATCCGACAGAGAACTCCAGTTGAGCAAGTAGGCAGTCATGTACTATTTGTTCCTTGCAGTTTGCTCTTATGCTCATGCTCTGTCCATGTCGTGAAAGTGTTCTTCACCATCTCATGCCGGATAGTGCTCTCCGGACACAGCCACACCACTAGCAAATTGAAGACGTTCGACAGGCATGCGTTCAGTTCAGTATACATAGTTGTATTGTTTGTGAGCAGGAACGTTGTAGAAGTCCAGCATGCTTCGCACTCTGCTCGTGTACGAGCATATTGCACCAGCATGAGATCAGCACATGCTGCCTTTGTCGACAGCTCGCTGCATTGTGCTGATTATTGTAGTGATGCTATCTTGTCTTCTCATTGATCTTCTGAAAGTGTGGTTGCATCCGGCGTGTACAGTGCTCAACACTGACTGCCTTCCTGCGCGAGACTGTGACAAGACAGGTAGTGTATCCTAGTAGCTGCTGCTTGTCTGATTCCTGTTTTCTGTTGTGACTGTCTGCTCTGTGAACCTGCTCGAGTACTTGCTGGCACTTCAGCGTGCATTTCCTGTGTGGCAAGCCTGCTGTACAACCCTCGAGATGTCGCCCCGCCTGGAATCCGTTCTCATCTAATATTTTCAGTTAGACATCTTTTGTCACTCTGTTTGCTGTGCTGCTGGGAGGGCGTCATCGCTACGATGACGGACCTGCTAGCTCGCAGCCGTTCACGTCCTTGGCAGTAACGAATAACTGATCCTCTTCTCACCAAGCGCTGTGCACTTTGCGCCAACGAGCTCTGGAAAGCCACACTATCGAGATCAAATTTACTGTGCTACACTTGTTCTTTTTTTCTTCCCTCATCCTTTCGCATACACGTGCAACCTTCTGTGCGCAAAGAGATAAATATTGTGTGTACATGCATGTTGCCTAACAACGGAGATATAGTGCAGAGTTAGGTAGTCCTCTTCCTGGCTGATAGTAGTTGAACACACGGAGTGCTAAGGTTGAGTGTGTATTGCGGTGGCAGAGTGTGTACATTTGTCACTTGCACGACACAGATTGAAGCTTCATGAAGCCATATTGCACGACGTCCGCGTCATTTCAACCAGTTCATGGCACCGTCCGGCTTTAAGGTGTACAGGTTGTATTGCTGGGCCGTAACTTTGCATACAATTGCAACCGCGCACTGCATGTTGGTCTTTGGCTTCGGTGATATGTGATATGTTTGCAATGCGTGACTCGCAGTATTCTGCGAGACCGAGCCTTTCCCATGATCTCTCTACAGAGATTGCAGTCGCGACACGAAAGATCGGCTCTTGATCCCTCAGTGCTGGTATTTGTGTTCAGCGTTTGCTCCAAGAATGAGCCGACGTGCGGTTGCAGAGTTTAGTCCTCGATTTCGCCAGCAGATGGGCTTGTCAAACTACATAATGAGCCCTCCACTGCACCCGTATAACACGTATTATGAATTATGTGTTTATGTTTCAGAGCATGTGTCGCGACTGCTTCATGGTAGCTTGCGGACACAGGCACGACTGTTCTTGTGTCGGCGTGGGCTGGACGAGTTGAGGAGCACATTGGACTAGTACTATGCGAACAGCTTCTGTTCCATACATCTTTCTACCTGAAATTCGGAATCTTGCAGGCCAAGAACCCACCAGAGAGTTTGTCGAAGACAATCCTGACGACAAAGACCAGTCGCTGCATGGCCACTGCTAATCGACTTGCGCTCCCGGAGGTCGTTCCACCGCTTGTTTAAAATCATAGATGGTGCCGCAAGCCCGGTTCGGGATGCTTTCCATTGGGGCAGACGCACCGATGTGGCAAGCGCCGTCGGCTCTCAGTGGAAGATCAGTCGAGCAGTTCGCACAGCCCCACCGCCCGACCACGGGTAGCCGAAAGCGGAAGGCCTATATGCCGCGAAATTCCGGTTGTGATACTGTTTCCGGTGAAGTACCTGAGCAGGCCCACACGAAGAATAGGGGTGCGTGCAGCAAGGCTGCCCGCACATCACCACCGCACACATCAATCGAGGTATCATGCGCACCAGGGCCCGCCACGGGGAAAGTTTCAGCTGCACCTCTGCTTCGACTCGTTGCACAGTCTACAGATTCGCTCCCTAACAGCCCTGCAGCAGGCTCTTCCAAAGCTCTCAGCGTGTCGCCACGTGCGCCTGTGCCTGAGGTCCAGAGGTGTGGGAGCGGCAGCAGCAGTGCCGCTGCAGCGCCACCAGCAGCTCCTGCTGTTGGTGTGACTGTGGAGAGCTTGGCCACCACTCGCAGCCGTCGTGTGATCAAGCGACGAGAGAAGTTTGACCCCCACATGTTCGAGCTCTCTGGTGATCTGGACGAAGCTGAAGAGACACGCAGTGACAACAGCTCAGACACCCTGTCACGTCGGTCATGCTTTCGCAAGGGTGAGTCTGGTATGAGCCACGCCCCGCCCCGCGCCCCCCCCTCCCCCACCCCCCCAACACACCAGACAGGTGGCTGACACAACTTCTGCTGTTATCGGCTTTGAGCGTTTCACAGCCACATCCACCGCAACCTAGCAGACTGCGCTTTTTTGCTAGTTTTGTGAATGAAAATGAATGATGGGCAGGGGCAAAAGCATGGCATGTGCAGATGCCGCAGGGCTTGTTCGAGAGCCAGCATCCGAGTCTGCGGCCGCCAGTGGGGCTGTGCCCTCCCCTCGTGCATGGCTGAGTGCACTTGTATCAGGCATGCCCAAAGCCAGCGGCCACCGCGCGAGCGAGTCCGCTTCTGGTTCCTCGGATGAGCAGAGAATGTTCCAGGAGTTCCGAAAGCGCACTTGCACAGCATACACAGGTGCTCCTACTCGCCTGCTTGTTGCAGTCTTTGTGTATGGGGTCTGCTCCTCTCAGCACCTTGCCGACTTGATCACGATGTCGCCGCCTCCCCCTCCCCCCCCTGGGGTCTTCCTGGTTTGTGGTTGCTCCTGCCATGCTGTTGCTTTGGAGGCATTTGCAGTACGCTGTGCTCTTCACATCAAACCTGGCGCATGGCAAAACTTTTGTTGTGTGGCATACTCTGTTCTGAGGTACCTGTCACAGGCTGTGTGGGGGTGCGGTGTCCACCGTGTGCCATGCTGCTGTGTGTGCAGGAGTTGTTGTACACTGCCAGAACATGAAACTGGAGGCACGTGTCAACATGGTGTCCTATTTCCCGCAGCGCGAGCGCAAGATCAGCGGCGGGCAGATCTACATCGCTTACATGACCAACCCTCACCAGGCGGCAGTGGTCCATGACATCACAGCCAGCATCATGACTGCCCCCGGCATACCCATCTACCACAACCACCACTGCCGCCCCAGCGCCAACAGAGAGGTGGCCTTGGAGCGCCTCAACTACCTCGACACGCTCGCCGTCAACATGCACCGGTGCGCCGCCGCGGCCTTGCATAGCCCTCAAGCTGGCGGCTTGCTGTCACTCGTCTATGCACCATACTATCAGCATGCTTCATGAGGTTCGCATGAGAGGCAGCTGCGCCGATGCTACTGGCTTCGTGTGGTTGTGATTGGCCTCGCTGTGTCCTTGGAGTCATGAGGTTTATATGGTGCTGCTGCTGTGTGCAGGGGCTACTCCCGCAACAATGACAAGGACCAGCTGCTGGAGAGGAAGGCGCGCCTGGACGCTGAGAACCGGCGGCAGGTGATGCTGGGTCCGGAGGCCCTGAAGCGCGAGCTGCACTGCTGGGTGTCGCACGATTCCCGCTGGATGACCTTCAAGTCCTGGATTGAGGTGTGAGCACAGTGCATGTCGCTGTCTCTGCAGTAGCAAGGCTGCATGGGCCTGCTGGCCGCTGCTGCTGCCGTGCTGCCTTGCAGGCTCGAGCCCGTTGTGCGTGCAGGGTGTATTGTTTGAGAGCAAGCTGGCAAACATGTGCCTGAAGCCCAAGACGATTGACAGCAGCTACCTCAGGCCTGAAGAGCAGGAGCTCCTGAACCACTGGGCTCCTGAGTTCAGCATGGCGAACCCTCATGTGTTCACGCACATGTATGACACAGTGCGTGGCCCTGCAGCCTGCTGATGTGTGGCCAGCTGCGTGGCACTGCGGCACTGAGCACCCGCAGATGCAATGCATAGATGAGACTCCTGTCGGTGTGCAGTTGGTAATGGACAAGATCATCGACTCGTGCGGGAAGGTGTGCGGCTACAAGCTGCGCTCCAAGCGCTACCGCCGCCGCAAGCCTGAGGTGCGCAACGGAGCCGTCAAGTGGTTTGACGACAAGAGCTACCGCTGTGATCTGGAGGACGCACCCACGGAGGAGGACCAGCAACGTGTTGACATCGCGTGGCAGGTGGTGTGCCGCTGGCTGCGCCACTACGACCCCGCCCTTCAGGTGCGCGTCCCCGCCGCCTGCGCTGCACTTCCTGTCGTTGATTGCTGCTGGAGGCCGCACTTGCTGCATGCATTCTGGTCATGTTGGCGATTGCGAGTGATGTTGCAGGGTCCTCCGCCGGACTATGATGCAGTGGACGCCAACTACTACGTGACATGGGGGCACTTTGCCGACTGGGTCAACACTATGCTGGAGCACATGCCGCAAGAGATCGAGTCGCTACAGAAGGACGCCTCCTCAGGCGCCGCCGAGCGCAGCACCAGCACACGCCGCTCCGCGCGGAATGGAGACGGCCAGTGCGTCGCCCGCACCTCGCTGCCCCTGGCCTGCCTGCTCGTAGCCACATGTGCGCACATCGTGCGGTGCCTGGCGAGCACAGCAGGGCAGTCACGGTGTGTGATGTGTGCAGGGCGGTGAAGGACCGCATCCGCCGCCTGCAGGCTGTGCATGACAAGTTCCGTGCAGTGGTGGCTGAGGGCGAAACTATGCCCAGCACTTGGAGCCAAGCCAAGCCTGAGCACCGCCGCGCATTTGAGAACTTCTTCTCAGGCTGGAAGCCTCTTCCGCCCTCGATGTCCCAGCTGCAGCGCCGGGCGGTGACCCGCGCAGCTGGCGACTGTGGCTACAAGAGCTCTCGCCGCACAGCAAGTGCACGCACCGACGCTGCTCCACAGGTATGCTGGGTGCTGCTCAGTGCTGCACCTTCACATTTCTGCTGCTTTACATATCTGCTGGGGATAAAAGCTACGTAGCTACTTGCGTAGTTACGGAGCTCTTTTATGATGTTATTGCGCGTAATTTTTCAAGGAACATTGTTGCGGAATATGTAAGGGGTGCAACGCTGGTGCTTCTAGCAGTGCCAAGGGTTGCCATAGTGCGGTGGGGTGGCAGCCAGGCCTTGTAGCGCCTGCTGTTGCTGCTGACCGTGTGACGAGAGCTGTGTGGCATTATCATGGTGACTGCTGGCAAGCGGGGCTGATGCTGCTGCAGACGCGGTCGGCGTGTGCAACACGGAGCCAGCAGCCTGCCCGCGACAGCTGCCCAAGTGCCGCCTCTGCGCCATCCGCCAGCGCTTTCACCAACGTCTCTGCTGCGGCCACCACCGGCACCACCTGTGCCGACGTCGCCACCGTGGACGCCCACGCCACCCCCACCTCTCCCGTTCTTCCACAGGAGGGCACACCCGCACGCTCAGGCGAGGCTGCGGCTCTCAAGGCAGCCGCCAGCGTGTCCGCTGCAATGCAGCAGAGCAGCATGCCACCATCTGTTGCACTGCCTCACCCACTGCTGCCCTTGAGCTGTCGCAATTCAAGTGATCTTTCACTGCGCTCTGTTCTTCCGCTCGTGCCGAACAGAGACAACTTCATGCACACCAGTGTGCGGGGCTCAGCACCACAGCACAGCGCTGCGGCCCAGCACCCTCGGTTGACTGTTGCCAGCCTCTCAGGCAGCTTCTCAGGCACGCTCACAAGTGCAGCTGGCTCCAGAGCGCCTGTATATCCCAACCAAGGGCAGAGCCTCCCACAGCAGAAGCTGGACGTTGCAACCGGTGTCCTTGCGTCCATGGCTGGCATCAATGATGCTGCTGGGCTGCAAGCATGGGCAACACTTCACGGCCTGAGCTCCGCAGTGCCCACTGTGCTGCCCGGCCCCGCCGCACCACACAGCTCACTCATGCACAGCACCCATCTGCCTCAAGTCTGGCCTGCACAAGGCGGTAGTGGGGATGCAGCACCAGTTGCAGCCTCAGCGCAGACACCACTGGTGCAGAGCTGCGACTTGCAGCACTTGATGCAGGCTCAGGTGCAGCCACCTACCGCGCGCCCACAGCTGCATACACAGAACCGGTGCGAGGAGCAGCCACAACAGCAACAGGCACGCACAGCCTCCTGCTGCCGCATCATGCTTTCCCCATGAGCGTGTAGATGTGAACCGCGTGTTTCTTCAACTCGTTTTGCAGCGCCTAGTGTGAGAGCCCAGCAAGCAACGCTAGCGTGTGACTGCAGGTGTGCTTGAAGGACGCACTGTCTGCTCTGGACCTTCCCTTTGGCCTGCTCACACAGAAGCTGCAGCACCTCCCACACTGCTCTGCCCCAGAGCCTACGAGCTCTCCAGGCAAGGGCACCCTTGCGAGTGGCTCCGCACAGCTCGCCCCTCGCGCGGTACAATTGCCGCCCTCTCCATTTCTGACTGCCCTGGAGAATCCGAAGAAGCGGCCAACTGCAGACTCGTTGTTCCAGGGGGCACCTGCCATGCCGCCTCTGCTCACTTGCATGAGCGAGCCCACAAACTCTGGTATGAACGACAGCAGCCGGTCCTGCCTCACCAGCGGGCCTGCCGCCGGCTGCGTTGGTGCAGGTGGCAAGTCCAACAGTACCAACAGCGGCGCCCCCGCTGACAGCAGCAGCCATGCAGCCACCACTGAGACGGCTGTACACCACCCCACACTCTCCAGTCTGCTGTCCAACCCTCTGTTCGCGCTGCCACGCACTGCGCAGGCTGCACGAGCTGGTGGATCGGATGGAACAAGCTCAGCGATGCAGTCTGCTCGTGGCACTATTTCGTACACAAAGTAGATGTGTCTGAGAAGCCTGCCGCGACCCGCCTAAGCGCACAGATTCACTTGCCATCTGCCCTACGGCATTCAGTGACTTGACTAGTTGGCCTTCTCAAGGTCAGGGCCCCAGTTTCCATGTCAGCCCCTGTTGCCACCGCTGGCTGTGTAGTGCCTGGCCACACTGGGGAGGATGACTTGAGACTCCGTGGCAGTCGCCACCCTCACCGTGGCTGCAATGTTGTAAAGCATGTGTTGTACCTTGCCATCATGGTTGTATACTAGTACTTGGTTCCCATGCATCTCTGCAGAGTTACATTGGGTGTGCTCCACGGCTGCTGCACAGCCCTCCGCGCAGCCCTGCTGTATGTTACCATGTTGCCACAGCCTTTCTGTGTGCTCTGTATTATGTTGTTGGAGGTGTCTGCCTGCTCTACCGATGTCCATTTGGGTCTGTTGCATGCATCTACTCCGCATCTTTTGTGAAACTTTGGTTGATCTGCTGAATGTGATATCAACGCCACATGTCGATCTGCTGCCACCTGTGCAAGAGGTATGTGAGGTTGAGGGGGGGGGTGGCTGCCCTACACAATGGGCGGCACTGTTCGCTACATGGGTCTAACTCGAGGCCAGGCGTGTAGCTGCTCTTTTTTTTCTGTTACTGTTGTAGGAGGTTGATTGGTGTTGAGTAGGAGGTCTAGAAGGGGTGGTCAGGTGATGCAGTGGTGCACGTCGTGCACTCCATGAGCTGAATCGGCAGTGGTTGAGGGGCACAGGACCAGGGCACCCAGCCATTGTGCCTCGTCTATTCTCCTGCATACTGTGAGCCCTATGTGTTGGTAGGCCGGCCAGCGAGGGCAGGTTTTGATGTCAAGTGCACCTGCCTATTTGAACGCGTGAGCCCTTGTCAGGGTGCCGCGTCCAGGCGTCGGTGCATGCTGGTTGATGAGCGATGCTGCGCATCATCACCGGCCTTGCTGTTTATGTTTGTACAGTATGTGTTGTGATGTGAGATGGGTAGGCAGTGGAGTGTCTGAAATGTGAAAATGAGGAAGAGCCCAAGTGCTGCGCCACGTGGTCGCAGCAAGGCGGCCCCCATTGTGTGGTCTGAGTGCGTGGCTCACAAGAGCTCTCAAGGTCATCATGTAGTGCTTGCTGAGGTGTTGCTGTGTATGAAATTTTGTCTGGGAAGGCGCTGTTGATGTCGGGGGTTCGATACCTCTGCGCCAGGGACTCAGGGGAACAGCAAGTGCATCGATAGGGCGGACATTATTGTGTCCGAGCTCGTTAATGCTAGAAGGGGCATATTGCTAGTTGCTCTGCTGAGTTTGAGTAGGCAAATGTCATTATCGTGCGGCTGCTTGTAGTTCAGGTTGTCAACTCAGTGGTGTTCCTCGCGTACTTGTGTATATTAACTATTCCATTTGTACTGGGTTCCCTGCGGCTGTGTAAGGAGACAGCGAAGAAGATGGTGCAGTGTAAGTGTTTCGGAAGTGCATCTCCACTACTGTTGAGCATGATGCCTGCAGGAGCTTTCCGAATGTTTATGTTCCACAAACGGATCAGATTCCGTGAGCATCAACATAAATCTCTGTTTGCAACAAAAAAAAGACTCTTGTGTTGATCCCGTGTGCTGGGAATGACTTTCGTGATGGTGCTGTTGTGCCATTCGAGTGAAGTGGATGTTTTGTGTTAGTTGCTTTTGGCTATTTGGGTTCATGCCTATTCAATACCTTTCCGGTTTGTAAAGGATCCCGTGCATGCGCTGTGCAGCAATCCAAGCACACCCCAGTATGAACAGTCATGGCGCCCAACGTGCAACTACGATATAATATGTTTACGCACCTTTGTTTCACCTGAGTTAATGCGTCCACTCGTGTACACAGACGTTGCAGTGACAGACGACAGCAAGTGCAGACCACGCACAGTCGAAAAGCTAGCAGCTAGTCACAGCAGAAGCTCCACGTCACATCAAAGGCTCTGACAGGAGCAATTTTCTCTCAAGTTTAGTATTGTTTCATCGAACGATGTCAGCAGGCTCTCTCGGAGTTTCCGTGATGTGTATGTCCCAGACAGCTCATTCGTATGCTATAGTGACCCAATGGCGCTGAACAAGTGTAACGTGCAGCCTTAAAGGACTATCCCTGCGACCAAGACAGCCCCGGACCTTTCTACATCCGGGCAGTGCTGAATGATAGTACGGTGGTACTTTCTCCTCTCATGAAAAGCTGAACAGCTTGCCACATTTGCCAATGCTGGTCGTTTTCGTGACTTTCAGTGGTCTTGTGGACAAGTCTCGAGGCTAAAATGGTTTGCATAGGTGGCATGTGCAGTCACCTGTGTGGTTGCATATTCAGGTCAGCACAGAGAAGAAAACCCCACGAAATGCCAATGACAGTGTCATGTTCATGGAACAGCTCGTTGTTCCTTTCCACAATTCGAAGAAAGATGTGCTGAAGGTATGTGTGTACTGCAACATGAAGTAGATGGAACTCCCGGCTGCACCTTGCAATATGAATGACCCGGGACACCTGCAGCTTGAACTTTTACAATCAGCTGTGGGTGGAGATCTTGTTCTGGGAGAGTGCAAGATGCGCATATCTGATGTTATAGCAGCAGGCACAGTGCACAGCTGGTTCCCTTTCATAGATGCTGCAGAGCCCAGTATCAAGGCTGCTGAGCTTCTGATGGCCATCCGTGCCAAGATTGGAAAGCATGACAAGAAAGCCAAACAGAAGCAGAAGCTGCCTCCAATGGTGCGGATCCAGTTCTTTGGATTGTTGAGGCCAAGCGCTCTGCACCACAGGAGCCCTTCCAACATGCAGGTGAAGTCCTCAAATGCTACTGGAGCAACAACGCGAGCATCAAGTTTGCCTGTTCCAATTGCTCTTGGAGCTGCTGTTCTACTGGGAGTACTGTCTTATGCCAAGACCAAGCGGCCTATGTACTACACTGTGGAAGAAGGTGACAACCTATGCACCATTGGTGAATGCTTCAATCAGGACTACCGTCTGATGTACGACAGGAACAGGAATGTGATCAGCGACCCTCACATCATCTACCCAGGAGATCGGATTCGTATCGCTTAAAGAATTGGTGGTCCTTTGTCAAATTGGTGACTGGAGGCCTGTTGCCGCAGCAATGTGGACGGAGACAAGCACGCAGTTTGGTGGTGATGCTGTTTCTACAACATCTTTGCTGTAAAAAACCTGACTTGCCTACCTTGGTCCAGAAGCCCGCAGACTCTGCTAAATATGTATAATGAACCTTCCTACAAACCATCAAACCTAATACACTCGAGCTTTTGGAGGCACGTGGTCCATCTCTTTGTCGAGTGGCTGCATATGCACAGGCCGGTAGTCGATGATAGGCCTACTCTTATCCATATCCCAGTACGCTAGGGTGTGCTTCATCCAGTTCTTGTCATCGCGGTCTGGGAAGTCCTCGCGTGAATGTGCTCCACGAGACTCTTTCCTTTTCTCTGCTGAGTGAATCGTAGTCGAGGCATTAATCAGCAAATTCTCGAGCTCCATGGCTTCCACAAGATCCGTGTTCCACACAGTGGACCGATCCTTAAGACCAAGGTCAGCCTTTGCGTCCACCACAGCATCAAGAACTTGGCAGCCCTGTTCCAGAGTCTCCTGCAGGACACAAAGAAACATGATCTGTTCATGAATCATTGGGCACCATTCGCTCCGACAAGTGTGATATGTCTGGTCAAACGGTCTGCTGTGTTCTGATACAACTACAAGCTGCAACTACAGTGCATCTCAACGGTTCCTTTCAGGCCTGTGGTTTAAAATAGCAGGAACAGGGGTTCATGAGTGCTGCAGGGCGCATGCATGAAGCAGCCCATGGCTGTAGAGAGCAGCAGCACTGGTCGGCGGCCACACCTGTGTGCGGAACACCGCCGCATCGTTCTGCATCGCGCGCTGCATCTTCCTGCGCAGATCATAGGTGGTGGTGCTTCCAGATGCAGTGCGCACTGCGTCCAAGCGTGCAATCGTGTCCTCACCGCCGTTGGCTGGCAGGGGTGCGTGGGCCTCTCCCGGCTTCAGGATTTCACCGATGGTGTTGGCGCAAGCACGGCCAAACACCACGATGTCTAGCAGGGAGTTGGCACCCAGGCGGTTGGCTCCATGAACTGAGGCACACGCAGCCTCGCCCGCGGCCAGCAGGCCTGGCACGATCGCGTCAGGGTCCTTCTTGGTGGGCTTCACCACCTGCACGCCCCGCATGTGTGTTGGCAATGCAGGCCTCGCCCCTGCTCTGCATGATTCCAATGCAGTATTGACTCTTGCTGCAGTGCAAGTTCACCGACCTCAAAGCACACAGACACCCACTGCGCAGATCCGCGCGCATCAGAGGAGCTGCCCAGAAGATGCACACCTGACCCTTGTAGTTGGTGGGGATGCCTCCCATGTTGTAATGCACAGTGGGCAGAACAGGGATGGGCTCCTTCGTCACGTCCACGCCCGCAAATATGGCGGCCGTCTCGGAGATGCCTGGAAGCCTCTCTGCGAGCACCTCGGGGGGCAGATGGTTCAGGTGCAGGTAGATGTGGTCGTTCTCAGGCCCCACGCCACGGCCTTCGCGAATCTCCATCGTCATCGAGCGCGACACCACGTCACGCGACGCAAGGTCCTTCGCGGTGGGCGCGTACCTGCACAGCACCTCTGCGTCTGCGGCACCGCCAACTTGCCACCCTATGGTGTAGCCAAGCGTATTTGTGGCGCACGGAGCCAATGGCCTGTGCGCGCGTGGGGGGAGGGTGGGTAGGATTGCAGTGCAACGGGGGGCGGGGGGTCCAACACCGAGCATGCAGCCCGCAGGCATCAACCCTAAGTACGCACCCAATCAGCAAGCATACACATGTGTAGGACGTCCATAGATTCACAGGTCGGCAACGGCAGTGTGGGTGGCGGGCCACAGCGGCAGGCGCACCTCTCCATGAAGCGCTCACCCTCCTTGTTGCGGAGAATGCCGCCCTCACCGCGAGAGCCCTCAGTGATCAGGCAGCCGGCGCCATAGATACCAGTGGGGTGGAACTGCACGAACTCTTGGTCCTGCAGAGGGATGCCGGCACGGCAGGCCATGGCACCCCCGTCGCCCGTGCAGGTGTGCGCAGACGTGGCTGAGAAGTAGGCCCTGCCATAGCCTCCTGTGGCCAGAACTGTCTGGTGTGCTCGAAACCTGTGGATCGTTCCATCCTCAAGGCACAGTGCAATGACACCTTTGCAAGCGCCGTCGTCCCCCATGATCAGGTCCAGAGCAAAGTACTCCACTGCAACAGTCACACAGTCAAACTGGCACATCATGTGGCAGGCAACCAGGAACGACTGTGCAATTGCATTTAACTAGAGGAGATGTTGATGCAGAGTCAAGTCTGGGACAGTCTGGTCATGGAGCCCCACTCGACAGCAACCACTGCTCCTATTCACACTGAAGAGCAACATGCACATCACCTGATCACCAACATATCACAACATCACACAATATGCTGTACATGGCACTTCAAGCAAGTAGAAATGAACCTCGCCATCTGTGGACACAGTTACATTGCTCAATAAGAGCAGTTGAAATGGTCCTGCCTGACGTAGTGAGCTTGAAGCTCTGCAGAGTACCCAGCTGGCGCTGAGAGCAAATTCAGGGCACACACCGAAGAACTGTACGTCATTTTTCATGGACTGGCCGTAGAGAGTGTGCAGCATAGCATGGCCTGTGCGGTCAGCAGCAGCACAGCAGCGGTACGCCTGGCCTCCCTTTCCAAAGTCCAGTGACTGTCCACCGAACGCTCGCTGGTAAACTTTGCCATCCTCCGTGCGGGAGAAAGGTAGGCCATAGTTCTCCAGCTCGATCACTGCCTTAGGTGCCTCTCTGCACATATACTGAATAGCATCTTGGTCACCCAGCCAGTCTGACCCCTTGATGGTATCATACGCATGCCAGCGCCAGTTGTCTTCTGTCATGTTTCCTAGAGCTGCATTGATGCCGCCCTGAGCTGCCACAGTGTGTGATCGCGTGGGAAACAGCTTTGTGATGCACCTGTAAGAAACGGGTCAAAGCTTCAAGAAAACACGGAACCTGGAAAAGATCTACGTCTATAAAGGCAAATCAATGAATAATTTTGGATCTGACATGGTCTGCTGCTACTTGGGGAGAAGGAAGCGTACGCTGAGTTGAACCCCTGCTCTGCAAGTCCAACTGCTGCCCGCAGGCCTGCACCTCCGGCACCAACGACAACCGCATCGTAAGTGTGGTCTATAATGGGATATTTATGGGTCGAAAAGTGGCGAGTTTGACCTATCAGCCGACCAACGGCCTTCGCTGCATCCCGGAGCATTCCAGCCAGTTTACGGCACACAACAGAACGATAACAAGCGGCAGAACGCAGAGAACTGTAAGCCTTGCACCCACTGCTTAATACAAGGAAGCACCAGAGTCTCCCTTATTGTTTATGCGCCGACGTGGCTCGCCGGCCACATTGTGTGGTTCGGTTGAATTCGACGAGACGTGTACACCATGCCGATTGATGCATCATGAAGAGCCAAAAAGAGACACTTCGAGTTGACACACGTGCTGTACGTATACTGTTAGAACTATGCAACCTTACGCCTGTGGTGTGTATATGTCCAAACCGCTGCCTGCGAACCGCACCAAGGTACCTTGACCACGGTATCGCTGGCAGTCGTACTTGCTAGGACGCACATGAATCTTCAATTCCGTCGTAAGGGTACCGCGTGACAAGAAACCAGAAAATTCTGTACAAGTCCGAAAGGCCAGCATGCCAAGCCCCTCGTTGCAGTGCCGCAGCCATCAGGAGTATCTGCAACACAGAACTGGGCTCACGCCACATCACCCAATACTGACTTAACATGGGTTCCGGGAGAGACAAGCGCAAGAAGTCCAAGGGCCACAGCACAGGACATGGTGCAGCCAAGACTGCCCAGAAGACCCAGCAAAACGAGGAGAAACGGAAGAGGTGAGCACGACCACAGGCATCAGGCAATAGTTATTGCCACATTCTTTGCAGCCATCACGCGCTGTACCTGGCTTGATGCTCCTGTTTCATTGTCTGGAAGGGGCTGCACATCATTTCCGCACAGAACATGTTGGCATGACCACACTGACTTGCTGCTGTGCACCTGAAATGTTATGAACTATCCTCCGTGGCAACTGACGAGGTGCTCAGGCCTCAGCACTGCCACAGCGCAGGCGGCAAGAGGGCAAGGGGGATGATGACATCGACGCCATTCTATCACAGCTGGACATGAAGGACAAGCAAGCCCGTCAGGTGGAAGTCGTGAGTAACTGCCCGCCACCACAGCCACGAGTGTGCGGTCTTTGGCTACCTCTTGGAGATGCGGTGCGCCCTCCCATGCTCCACATGGCCCTCGCCCATCTGCTGCACTGCCGCTGCCCTAGACGGGCGTGCTGCCCATGCACTTGCATGTAATTTCTTGAATCTGTAGTTCGGAGTTTATAGTGCATTGTACATCACCCCTTGCCATGTGCGATGGAGCTGCGATTGCGTCGTCACCGCAGTGGCACGCATGCCAGCCACAGGGCGCTTGCGGCGCAGCCGCACATCGGTTGCATGCCTGGCCCAGACAGGAAAGCTTGCTCT
The DNA here is from genome assembly GCA_032359135.1 of Ulvella scutata. Taxonomy (NCBI): domain Eukaryota; kingdom Viridiplantae; phylum Chlorophyta; class Ulvophyceae; order Ulvales; family Ulvellaceae; genus Ulvella; species Ulvella scutata. Next base: position 39,797 of record JAUMHD010031972.1, on the reverse strand, counting down.
ACGGCTCACATTTCACAGCTTGCTTGCATGCAGCGCAAAGACGAAATACTCCTGTTTGGGGGGGAGCTGTGGGACAACACAACGAACAAGGTGGCCATGTACAGTGAGCTGTTCCTGTTCAATGCTGCCAAGGCGCAGTGGACACACATCAAGAGCAAGGGGCCCCATCCACGGTCTGCATGTTGCGGGGCCGTGCACAAGCAGCACCTGTACATCTTCGGAGGGGAGTTCACGTCTCCGAACCAGGACAAGTTCAAGCACTTCAGGTGCGGGCGCCATGCCCACGGCCTTCGTGCGCTGCCTGTGCTGCACAGGGTTCCAAGCCACACTGCCTCCCCGCAGCCTTGCTTTGTTCAGCTGTGGGCTGCCTTCCAGCACCCCAGTGGCGGCCATAGGTGCTGCAGCACACTGGCTGTGCATGGTGCCCATGTGTGGCACGTTCTGGTGGTGCCATGCGTGTGAGCAGTGACCTGTTGTGGCATGCACCTGCTGCTTTCATCGCTGGGGCCCTGCCATCGTTGCGGTGTGCATTCCTGTGAGCAGAGAGGGGGCGGTGCAGGGACCTCTGGAGGTTGGATCTGGCCACCTGGGAATGGGAGGAGGTCAAGATCAGGGGCGGGCCGTCTGCTCGGTCGGGCCACCGCATGCTCAGCCACAAAGGCAGGCTGTGGGTGTTTGGCGGCTACTACGACACCGGCGACGCCCTGCCCAAGTACTACTGTGACCTGTGGGCGTTCGAACCTGCCGCGCTGCAGTGGCACCCTGTGGGTGACATGAAGGCGAAGTGGCCAAGGGCCCGCAGTGGCTACCAGTGGGTCGCACACGAGGGCACTCTGGTACTGCATGGCGGGTACGCAAAAGCTGTGGATGATGATGATGCGGAGATGGAGCATGGCATCACCATGGATGACACCTGGTGCGGCGCCCCCTCATCCGCCCCCCTTCCCCTGCAACGGTGTTTGCCTGTGCTCGATGTCAGTGTGCGTGTGTGTGCATGGTGCGGCAGTCATGTGCGCACAAAACAAAAAAGGCGCGGCACGTCTCCATGGTGTGTGCATGCAGGCTGTGGCACATCGTTGAGGAGAGGTGGGAGAGGAGGGCGAAGGCGGGCATGGCACCCTCCAAGCGGGCCTCGTTCGCGATGGTGCTGCACAAGACGAGGGCGGTGCTGTTTGGCGGCACAGCAGATGAGGAAGGCAAGCGCGGGGAGGTCCTCGTGTCCAACTTCTTCAACGATCTCTACCAGCTGAACTTGGCGCAGTGGCGGTGGTATCCTGTGGCCATGCGCCACGCGAAGCAAGGGGCAGGTGCGGGGCACCTCCATGTGAGCGCTTGTAGACACTGCTTGACGTCGTCTCGAACCCAAGCGTTCCACCTTGAAAGTACCACAGGAAGTGGCCATTTCAGTCTGACACGCACTGCCAAGATGTTCACGCAACCACAAGAATGCATTCTGTGTGCACGGCCAGTGCGCGCAATGTGGCTTTCGGCTGTTTGCGATGTACTGCCATGGAGTGTCGTTCAGTGATGGTGTGGGGCTGCAGAGGAGGGCACGAAGAAGCTGCACGAGCGCATGGGCAGGGTGGTGGGGGCGTGCCACTCTGATGCAGAGCCGACTGATGCGGAGCTGCGCGCGCGCGCCGCCACCCGCATCCAGGCACACTACCGTGGGCATGTCGTGCGCAAAGCCATGAGACACTATCGCATTGGCGGGCAGCTCAGCGAGGTGCGCAGTCCCCCCCTCACCCTCCCTCCCATTCAGCACTAGCACAGTGACTCAGGCATAAGCCCGTCTGTGGCCCCTTGCCATCGCCTGGCAGGCGGGCTGGCTGCATCTGACACCTGTGAGGGTCTATGCCGCCCACAGCCTGCAGAGTACTGTGGGGGGCAGGCCCGGTCACATGCTCGCAACATGGGAAGTGAGGCACGCTCAGTGAGGCACTGCGATGCGGCCGCCTGCGCCGCACCCCGTGCTGGTGGCTGCACACTGGAGCCCATCCAAGCTCTGGCGACTTGGAGGATGAGCCTGCTCATGATGGGCAGCACCAGGCAGCAGCCTGCGTAAATTCGGATGGCCTGATCTTGAATGCTGCTTGCAGTTGGCAAACCTGGCAGCGCAGGCCGAAGTGTGCGGTGCGGCTGAGGGGCAACATGCGCTGTGCTGCAGGTGCTGTACTCACCTGCCGCCTACGGTGTGGACCTGTCAAGCCAGAATGCGCCCAAGCCCCGTGCACGGATCAATGCCAACATGTGTGTAGTGAGAAACACGCTGTGGCTGTTCGGCGGCATCGTGGAGATCGGCGACAAGGAGGTGCGCCTGCTGGCCCTGCTGCTGGCCCGCAGAGTGAGCACCCTGCAGACAACAATGACTGACATTTCATTCTCTAGCGTGAACAGCATGACACAGGGTTATGTTTGGAGGGGGCCAGAGTGTGTGGCTGCCCGGCGCATGGTGCTGCTGAGGGTGGGGGCGTGCAGGTGACTCTGGATGACATGTGGAGCCTGGACCTCGCAAAGCTGGACGGCTGGAGGCTTGTGAAGGACAACACGGCGGGGCAGGAGGACTTCGCCGAAGGCCACGCCACCGACTCTGACAGCAGTGGGGATGATGATGGCGATGATATGTAGCTCATCCGGTGCGGCAGGGAGGCCCGGCCTGCTCTGGCAGTCTGCACTGTAGCATCGCATGCATAAAGCGGGGTTGCGTCTAGTTCTGGGCGTCGTGCTGTGGAGGCCGCAGCGGCCGTCTGCCAGCAATGGCCTGGAACGAGTGGGTGGTGCGCTGACTTTTTCTTTTGGGCCACGATGCCAGAGCCTGTGCTGCTGCCTCCACGAGTTGTAGGGCAGCGCACTGCCGCCTCTGGCTCACAGAGCACTGAGACATGCAGGCCTCGCGCACGGCGCCGCTGCACAGCAGCATGTTGGGACCTCTGATCACGTGGCCATAGGCGCAACCACAGGATGATGATGTCGGTGTTTGTGCAGCAGATGGGATGCACACTGTGTGCTGCTGCATTAGAGACGTGAAATTTATGCATATGGATGATGTAAGCAGGCTGCTGGCCCAGGCCTTCACGACTGAGCGCAGCCGTCTGCCAGAACCTCGAGAAACAAGTTCGCACGATGCGCACGTTCCTGTGTTAGCGAGACGTACAATTGCTGGCACATGTTATCATACTTGACGTCTGCCCCGGCACGGTAGTGTAGTGCTTTCTGCTGTCAACGGAAGCCACGTGGCATGCCCCTCTGCTGCTGCCTGAACGACGCCGCACATGTTTGTCATGGTACCCAACGCGGTGCTGACCTCTTGCACTAACTGAGCAGGTGTTTCGTGACCTGAAACTTCGAAGAACTTGCCCTCTGTCTCGCACGCATGTACCACGGTCTCGCTTCCATGTGGCTGCTCAATGAAGTGCGGTTGGGCGACCCTCCGCAAAGCTCTTCTTCCTAGTCCCGGCTCTTACGGGCTGGTGCCCGCATGGTGTAGGGCTGGTGTACACCATCTCAGAGCTGGCAGCCCCGCAGGTGGCCAGGGCTTGGGTGGTGGTGACAGTTGTCACCGGGGTTGTGGCTGCGAGGCGGGTGCTGCTGGGGGAGCCGTTGGCTCAGAGCAACTCTCCTGGGCACCGAGCTGCAGTTGCTGTCCCAGCTGCAGCGCCCTAACGTGGCGGGCCTGCATGGGGCCACGCGGTGCCCAGACGTGCACATGCTGGCGCCGGTGGGGCTGCTGCAGCTGCGCGGCCGACGTGAAGTCCTGCGCAAGGACTTCACGTCGGAGGGAGCTGCGAAACGACTCCTGGAAAGACACCAGTCATGTCGCAGCCCTTGCGTCGGATATGCAGGGGGGGTCACTGTGTCGCAGTGAGTGCCTGAAGGCGGCGTTGCCTTCCTGTCCTTGTCGTGCAGTGCTTCTCTGCGCTGCTCGCAGCTGCCAGCTTGCGCTTCGTCCAGCTTGACATGAAAAAGCGGAACACCGGCACGGCTCCCAGCCAGAATCTGTTCGATGTCAGAGTGGCAGACTGAGGCCTTGCGTTTCCGAAGGTCATCCAGACATCTACCTCAGGCACGTGGGGCTACATGGACAGGCACCTGCTGTCTCTGCTCATTCAATATTACAAGACACCCGGGTCTGCACACACCCTAACGCTCGTGCACCAGCTCCCCCCCACAGGCAATAACTCCCAGTGCCGCTGTCATCTTGCCGCCGATGGAATTGATGGGTGACGACCAGGCAGTGGCACCCACAGCTCAACTTGTGGCTGCGCCTGCTGCCTGTGTTTAGGCAACAATGCATATACAGGCAAGTAGGCAGTATATTTAGCTGACAAGGGGTCCTTCATTAGGCTTCACAAAGGATTCTTACGGGTTTGCTTGCAAGTTGCATTCCTTCCAGCACCAAAGTTGTCCTCAGCTTCACTACTTTTGTCCCATTCTGCTGCTGTGCCCCGACTAGCTGGGTGCCCTGCCTGCCTGGCGTTCCAATCGGCCTGCCTTGGTTAAAAGGAGTGCCTCCGGCTGCGGCGCCTCATCCGTTCAAGTGCTCCCGCACAGATGATGGTTTCTTTGCTTGGTACTTGATTAAAGCATCAGATTCTATCGTGCAGACGTCTAATCCTGCTGGGTTGCTGTTTCATCAACAGGGTAACACGACAGCACATGTGTTTCAGAAGTACTATGCAGAGCTTGAAGCACAGAAATCGAGAGGGAGTGAATTCCCTTGACTTGCAATCCATCCGTTACTGCCACCTTCAAAATTCACTATCATCCTTTGAATCAACAACTTACCTCAATCAATCAGCTTGCATCCACGTACTCAGGCTCTGGAAATTGTCGAAGATCAAATGTGTATACCATTGAGCCATCCTTCTGCATTGTCTTGGTGACACCAACCAGAGAATCAGAACATTCATAGAATTTGTCTTTCAGCGAGATCACTATGCCTTGCACCGACTGCTCACGATCTGGCCGGGTACAGCGTCGGATATACCTTGTCACCATGTCCAGATTAGTTGCATCAAGAGCAGCATCAACCTGCACAAGTGTTCCACACAGTTCGTTTTATCTGCGCAATCGTTTTGACAAACCAGAAAGGCAGTAAATAGGCAAAAACCCAAAAAGTCAGAAGCACCCAATACAAAGCAGCCACCACTTCACATGAATGGCACAACAGCGTCATCAAGTAAGTCTATCCCGGCATGTTCAGCCAAACTGCAATAGTCATGACGAAACACAATGCCACGACCACGAGTAAAACTGTGCAACACTTCATCTCACAGGTACGCGGTTAGAAAACACACCTCGTCAAACACAAAGAATGGGGAAGGTTTGTACGAGTTGATTGTCAGCAGCAGAGCCAGGGCAGCAAGAGTTTTCTCTCCGCCAGATAATTGCCCCATCTCACGGTAACGCTTTCTTGGAGGAATGGTACTGAAATTGATGCCACATTCAAACGGAGGAATGTCGTCGCCCTTGTCTTTGTCCAGCCGAGCAGTGCCGCCCACTGCATTTGCGGAAGTTTTGGTGAGCTCCTTGTATACTCTATCGATGCTTTCTGCGACGTGCACAAAGACACTGTCAAACAGTCGTGTACGCTGCTCCTTCACATCGGAGAACTTGTCCTGTGCTGAATCATACTCCTTGTTGGCTTCGCTGAGTTCCTGTACTCACAAAGTCAGTATTGTTCTCTGTTTTTCAGCATGTGACGTTTCTGATGTGTGAGAATCTCCACAACTCACACGAGAACAGATGCAGTATCACAGACCACACCGTCTTAATCTGCTTCTCCTCTTTCAATACTTGTTCATACTCTTCTGGAGCCTTCAGGTTTGGCACCATTGCCTCAAGCGCTTTGTTAGCATCCTCAACAGTCTGCTGCAGCTTTTCAATCTGTGCATCCTTGGCAGAGTCCTTCCTGGCCTTTTGTTGTACGCTGGTCAGCTGTGAGAACTCATACTGGAACACATCAGGTAGGGTCACATCCAATTCTTGCTCTTGAGAATCTGCATCTTCAGCAACTTGCACTTTTGGCAGTATCACATGAGCCAGGAGAGCATCCTGGACGACACGCTCTGCCTGCTCTTGCAGTACACTCATTGCATGCTGCTGCTGCTTCACCTTGCGGATTAATTGCTCCAATTCTCGCTGCAATTCTACTTCTCTTTTTTTCTGAGCTTTGCTTTTATTTTCGATGTCTGCTATCGAGGCTTGAATTGTTTTGAGATTCTCATCCATTTCTTTGATCTCCTCGTGTACGTGTGAGGTTTTCTCGTCAATTTCTGTTCTAGAACGCTCTGCATCTTCAATCGCTTTCCTCAGATCCTGCAGACTCAAAAGCGATTGTGTTCTGATGAAGTGACATGTGTTCGATGAAGCGACATGTGTTCGATGAACCAGAGCATAAATCCAGAATAAAAAGCTTCATCGCAGGTTCACACAACACATGAGTCTACGCAAAACACATTGTGTTAGTACAACTGATGAAACACTGCAACCTGGGACACAGCTGGAGAAAGTTCATGAATGCTGTTGATGTAGCATAGCATCCTATTGCGCAGCTGCGAGAACATGCCTTGTCTTTTTTCTGTAGCGTGTGCTTCTTTCCCTCATAATCACCGATTGAACGGACAAGCCGTGCTCGTTCCAGCTCAAGCTCGTCCACTTGCTGTCTAAGGGATCCCAGCTGCTCTTCTCTAGCTTGATGAGCTTCTTGCATCTTTTTGTCATGCTCACTGATGTCCTCGACCCCAACACGTTCGCTGAAGTCGCGGAAGATCCGGTCCCGAACAGCCTTGATCTTCTTCTCCAAAGCATTCACCTGCAGAACACAGGTAAGCTTACTTCCAGGGGAAATCATTCTGGAAGACCCATACAGGCATGTGGTGGCGCTTTCACGACGGAAACACGGCATGCATATGTTCAGGGGCAGGCTGATGTACACCTTTTTCGTGCTGTTCGCAAGCTCTTGTTTGCAGGCTTTAAACTGTGGCTTCTTCTTTGCGATTAGCTCCTTCAGCTCCTTCAAGGCTGTTTGCCGCTTTTCTAGCTTCGTTCTGGTGGTCCGTACAGTTTCAGAGCAGCTGTTGAGTTTGAACCTTGCATCATCAATGTTCCTGCGTGCCTCTCCTTCCTGCGTCTGGAGCCTATGATAGTCTGGTAGATCCTGCAGATCTCTTTGAAGCTTCTGGCGACGTTCCTCGAACCTTGTTGCAGCAGCTTCATCCCACCTGGTCGATTTCTGTGCAAACGATCTGCATACTGGCATCCTCTCAGCATCAGCTTTGCAGTTTCGATCTACACTGCGACAAGCATGCACTCCCACAAGGTTCGCTGGAAAGGGACAATACCGGCCTAATGTGCACATTCCACGAGTCCCATTCCAGTGCTGTAGGGAGCAAAACTATCATATGCCAAAATCTTAACCGAAGCTTGGGGAATTCAAGTCAAGCATGGTGTAAGGGAAGCCCGCATTGTAACACATCAGGTTCTTGCGCCATCCTGCGAATGGGTATGATTCAATGCACATCACACCTGCTTGAGCCCCCACTCATGCTGCCATTCACAGCAATGAGGGTACCATCTGCAGCTGCGACCTTGATATGATGTCTGGAAGAAATCTCGCGAGCTTCCTGCACCGTGTCAGTGACAACAGAGTTGCCAATCGCGAATAGGATGGCCTTCTCAACAAACTTATCGTACTCCACCAAGTCGACACCCATGTGCACGCCACGTGATTGCCGCAGCCTGTCACTGATCTGAGGCGTCTGCATTCACAACACATAGATTCTGCACTGGTACCGTCAAAGACAAAGATGTTTTCTGCAGGTAAGTTTTACACATGTGGGTGAAATGACATTCCAGGTTCGTACTGTGATATTGTCCAGAGGGATGAATTCCATCGGCTCCATCTGCTTCTCCCGCAGGAAGTGCATGCAGTCTTTGGCAATACTCAAAGTTGTGACAATAACACTGTCCATGTGCCGACCAGACAGAACTGCAATCGCATTGTTGTACTTGCGAGCCTTCACAGAGCACACATCAGGCAGTCTGCCGAACACTTGCCCCCGAAACTCTCTCTTCAAGTCTGAAACGGCTTGCGCCATTCTCTGCTCCTTCCTCGATCCTTGGTGCTGGGCACTGCAGAAGTGACAGACACCTGACGTGATAATTTAAAGATGTACACAATAGCATATTCGAGTCTTATGTGACAGCACAGCAAGCCCATGATTGTGCACTTCACTATCCGCAGGATGATGGCTAGGGGTCACGGCACATGATGTAGTATTGACGGCATGCTTCTGGATAGCAAGGATCTCAGAAACTCATCACAGCTTAAAACTGTACCTTGATGCTTGTGCTTCTTCAGTCACCTTTACCAGCTCCTTCTCAAGCTTTTGACGTTGGGTGCCCACCATGCGATGCTCATCCAGGATCGCTGATTCCTGCTGCTCTAACTTCCTGATTTCTTGTGCCTGCCTCTGTTCTGCTGCTTCAGCTTCTTTTACGTCCTGGGTAGCCTGCATTAGAAACTAACACTGATCCCCCACCCCAGACCAGTTCTTACTAGCCAAACAGGTAGTGCATGGGCAAGAGCTCGAATAGCCAGACGCAACGAAGTCAAGAAACCACCAGTTCATGCGAATGGCACAACAGCACCACCCCAGTCAATTGAAATCCCTTAGCAGCACAAACACGCAGCACTACAACTCAATAGCAGGCTGAAGGCATCTTCTGGTGCCGTCATGAAACACGTGCGCGTGAAGGGATTCAACAGGGGTGACAAAACCAACCGTGCCTAGTGGTTTACTTAATACGACAGTGCATTGCAAAACATGCTAGATAGACGGGACACACAGACTTGACTGCCTTGTCCAACCGATCTTCCTCCTTCTGCATCTCTCCTACATTCTCTGAGAGTAGCTTCTCATTGTCTTTTGCGGCTGCAAGTATTTCCTGTTCCTTCTTCAGGCTGTGTACCTCGTCAAAGGTCTCCTCATCAGCTTCTCGCTTCAGCTCATTGTACTCTTGTTGCAGTTCTGGGGTCATGCTGATTCCACCAACTGCATTCAAGCGAAAGTTCGGCGTTACCATCACAGGTAGACCTCGTCATCACTCTTTGCAGCGGTAGGCGCAACATCACATCAAGTCAACACTTAAACAGTGATGTGCAAGATGACAGACCACAGCAATCCAGCAGAACCATGACGGTGACAGAGGTAGCATCCCACCAGTCTGCGATTCACTCTCAGCTTTGCCCAAACTTTCCTCCACATTAACCTTCTGCTCTTGACACGTCTCCAGCTGTTCATTTGCCTCTGCATGAGAGGCTATGACACGCTTGAGCTCTTCTTGTGTCTTAGCATGCTCACGATTCTTCCTGATCAGAACCTCCTTGACACGCAAAAGTTTTGGATTCTGCATGAGACAGAGCATTCTTGGGTTTTTTGAACTGCTAACTGCGCGATTGTACTCACCAATAAACTTCGACACAATAAACGCAAGAAGGAATGCAGAAGCAAAAGTCATTCACCTCCTGGTCTCTTGCCCGCTTACATTCGTCCATCTTGCGTTTGAGAGAAGCTCTCTGCTTCTTCAGCTGTGCGATCTCCTTTTCAAGCTCACCCATGCTGTTGCCCTCTGCATGCTCCTCGCGTAGCCTCACAACTGCCTCCTCCCTCTCAGCGTGAGTATCTCGAGCGGCTTGATAATCAGAGCGAATGTGGAACAGCTCCAAAAGAAACTTGACCGTCAGGGCAGTATCCTGTAGGACAATTTTGCGTTGCTGAGTGACTTCATGAGTATCGAATGTGCAACGGTTTCCAAACGCATTTGTCTGACATGCGAACAAAGAGAAAAGAAGGAACAAAGGTCACGCTGTGGAGCCCACCCTGTCATGCTTTTTCTGCTGATATCTTTCTGCTTCGTCTTTGGCCTCCTTAATTCGCTTCTTTTTTGAGGTCACTGCCCGGCTCTTCACATGGAGCGCGTCCAGCTTCTTTTCGGTTTGCTGCATTTCCTCTTGCAGCCTGTTGTAGTCCGGCTCCAGAGCATCAGAGCCAGAGACCAACTCAAAGAATTGTGTGAGCTCGATTGGGGATTTCTGTGCAACTTTCTCGATGTCCCCCTACACACCTCATCACCGTAGCACACACAGAGCTCAATGTCTTCGCAACCCAGCAAAAACCGTTTGTAGACACATACCTGGAAGACAAGAAAGTTCCTAGCACGGGTATTAATCCCAACAGACACTAATTTTTGCATGAAGGCGTCCATTGATGCGGACTTGTCATCCACAGAGTACCTTGAGGAGTAGGTAGGATTATCTGGGCTCCCAGCCTTGATGATTGCCCTTTGGAAGCGGAGAATAGTGCCATCACTTTTCTCAAATACCAGAGACACACTCCCACCTCTAGGATGGTCAACTTGGTTCTCTGAGTTCCGATTTGTGTACAGCAGCTCCTGCAGCAAAATAACCTACAGGTCATACGGATGCCAACCACTCCATAGTACATAAAGCTATCATACAAGGTATCTGAAACTAAACGTGTTGTGATCTGGTGATGAAATGAGACCGCTCACCTTCAAATTCGCCCGAAGATGTGATGTCTTCACGCCACAAACGAAGCTGATCGCGTCCATCAGGTTCGATTTCCCAGACCCATTAGGCCCAATAACCGCTGTTAGGTCCTGGAAGGGCCCTATCGTGTGAACCCCACGGTAAGATTTGAAATTTTCCACTTCAATGTGTAGCAGGCGACCACCACCGTGCGTTCGCTCAGCATCCCCAGAGCTACTGGCTGGAACAGTCATGATTCCAGTTCTCGCAATTAAAACCCCGTTGTCCCGGCTGTGCGGCTACGGACGTCTTTTCGAGTACCTGGCTGTGTGACAGGTGATCGCGCAGCACGCAACGCGCAAGTAATTCTCACAGCCGCTGCTACCACTGGCCCAACTTCTTCATCCCCAGGCATTCCTTCATCCCAAAGCAAAAGCAACTGAGTGATAAATCTGGATATGGTGTGTGTGTCACTTGTTTGAGGCAACGGATGTTTCCATTGGGCCAGAATACGATTTGAAAGCACCAAAACTGTCGTAGGACTCGTAATCCTTACTGACCTGTTGATTGACATATCTGGATCACGTAGATCAGGAGAATGTATGGTTTGTGTTTGCTGTAGTCTCCTTGCGAGCAAGTAGAAGGTAGGAGGCCACTTGTGAAGCAGGATCCTGCAGGAGGTGAATGTGGCTAAGGTGGAGTGCATACGCCTGTGCACATGCCTCAACATGGGCGCATGTACAGCTTCAGAACTATTGCTAGATGCAGAGCGAAATCCTCGAGAAAACGCTGTCTTAAGATTTTGATCACACATGATACCACATTTACAAAGTGCGACAGTACCGGCAAAAACGTCCAAGCAGTACCGTGCCACTGCAAATGGCCCTTGCTGCCAATTCAACAGAACTTTTTGCACACAGGAAGACTCTTCATCAGTGGAGCACCAGTGCAGCGGAAATTTTCAGGGCACACACACCTAAGAAGTAGTCCCAGATATTCAGGATTCTTCTCTCTAACTAGGTGATACTGGTCAATGCTCTTCATGTGTGGAACAAGTGCTCTGCTCACCGAATCCCTGGCGCTGAAACTGGAAGTATGCATGATGCACCAACATCGCCACATATCCATATCACGCATAGTGCGATTGTGCCCCACTGATATGTCGTTGCAGTTTCCTAGAAACACAACAGATAGGGATCCGAATACCGTTCATATTTTCAAAGGCCTCAAGGTTTGATAGCGATGTTTGCAATGGCACAGTCTTATGGCACATCTCCTCCAAGCCTGTTCATCAGTGTTTGCAGGAAGAGCAACCAATACCACTCATCCTCTACAATCCAGGGGAGTGTGTACCAACAAAAAGTGCTAACTTGCCATTCCTGATTGCAATCTGCTCTACACGAACACTGGGCAGGAATATGATGGGTATGCTAATGGTCATTTCCAGGAGGTTGTTGCTGTGCCCTACTGTGTTCAAACTCGTGTTCATTCCACAACTGGTGAGCACTCTTTGAGCATTCATTTCAGAGTACACAGGACTATGCATGCAGGTCAAAATCACGCAGCTGCTCATCAGTGATCAACAATGTCGGTGTACAGCTGCAGAATATGCCCGCTGAGAGCTTCAGATGCACTAGAATGACTCTGCTGATTGTACGACGACACCAGGGTTTTGGGTCTCCGATATGAGTGATTTGGAATCGACCGGAACCCATTCCAGTCTCACAACTGACAGGAATCGATGAAGCAGGAACAATCAGCCAGAACTGTTCTGACGACAATGTAAATGTACCACATATTATCATTCCCACGGCAAGTCACATGCGCCCGTCCCATGGCTCGTAGGATCGTCGGCGTTCATTCTTTCGTAACACAGTGTGTGCGCACGGTGACTCCGAGATCCTGACTGTCACACCAATATCACACACGAATACACTCATCTTTGCTCCGATATCTGTCATACGCTGAGGGGCGTTGCTCATTCAGTACCAATTGCCGCGATCCCGACAACTGTACTGCATGCGCAGTGTTGCCGCCACACCGAGTGTGGTTCGTTATGTGTCCAGCCGGGGCACTGAACTATACTGTAGACCACAGTACTCACAGTTTGTCGGCTCACGGACGTGCGTTCTGACTGGACAAGTTGGCAATCGGCATGTTGAGTGTGCCACGTCTTGGACTGCTCAGCCATGGTCAGACAAGCATTTTCTCTCCACCCTGGCCGGGATTCAACATGCAACGCATTGCTTGTACAAGTTTTCTAGGCCTCATACGATGCTGGGGACAACTCTGAGTATACTGAGCGTTTCGAGTTCAGCAGTGCTCGCCACTGGCACTTCATGGTATGCGACTCGTCTTCTCATGGTCACTATCACTGCCTACACTTACTATTGGCTACATTGATCGCTCATCTCCTTGTTTGCAGGGGCCCAGTGGAGGTCAGGGCATTGTTTGTAGCCCTCCTTGCGGCACTGCTTGCCAACATATCCATCGTGGGCCTCAATCAGTGCTTCGATGTTGAAATAGACCGGATGAACAAGCCATACTTACCCTTAGCGAGTGGAGAATGGAGCCTTGGCACTGGGGTGCGTGTGGTAGTGGGGACAGGGGCTGCAGCTTTGACTTTGGCCGCAGTTCTCGGCACTCCTGCATTATTCGTCACGGTTGTGGCAAGCCTGCTGTTGGGCATAGCGTACTCAGTGGACTTGCCACAGCTTCGGTGGAAGTACAATCCTTTTGCAGCTGCAGGCTGCATCACGACTGTGCGCGCAGTACTTGTACAGGTGCGGGAGCTCGCCTCTGTGCTGAGTGTACCTTATCCCTTCCACAGTGCTGCGCTTCAAGTGCCAGAGCAGTTCTGCAATTCGTTTTACAGGGAGCCCACACCATGCTTATGATTTGTTAGCATCTGTTCTATCTTACCAGGCCCACATAGACGAGGCGGGTGGAGCTGCGTCCCAGAAAGCTCCCACAGACCACCCATTGCTCAAGCTGTGGCTCTTCCACTATCATCTTGCTTTACAGGGGCTCCAAAGCGTCCCATGTTAAGTACTGCCAGATTAGCGACATGAGATGCTGCATGACGATGCGGCGTCGCATGGTGATCGACCTTGCACCAATACCACTGCACAGGCCATGTCATGCTGTGCTGAAACTTGTCCCATGCTTCGACGGCTGATAAGAGCACAAGTTTAATTCAAAGCTTTTGTCAGCAGCTGGACTTTCATTTGTTGTGTGCACGATCTGTGCATGTGCAGCTGGAAGAACACGCATAACAGCGTGACTCTTGGCACGTGTTTGATCATGATACAATTAGACCACCACTTCCCCTGCCTGTATGTTACTACTGGCTGTGCTGAGCAGTGCTTGTGATGCAGGTAGGGTTCTGGGCCCACATGCGGGGCCTCTCTGCCGCTACGGGGGACAGCATCATGTGGTACATGTCAGCATTCATGGCCTTCTTCTCGATAGTTATTGCACTGTTCAAAGACATCCCTGATGTCAAAGGGGACGCGCTCTATGGCAATAGAACTGCGTCAGTGAGGATGGGTGTGCCAGCAGTGTTCTGGACGTGCATCGTGCTGCTCATGACGATGTACACTGGTTCTGTCGGATTCATACTGTATTCTGGCGGAACTCTGAAGTCTGCTGTAGCAGCCTGCCAAGCAGCACTGGGTGGTTTGCTGATATCTAGAGCGAAGAGTGTCAATCTCAAGTCTAGCCCGGATATCGTGTCTATGTACATGTTTGTCTGGAGCCTCTTCTATGCACAATACCTCATGTTTCCTCTGATAACACTTACAGTGATGTAGTGATATGTGTAGCTGCATCCAGTTCTTGTGTGTAGTCATGTGTTGGATCCCCATGCAAGTGAGTTGGTGCGAAATGCTTTCATGGGTTGGTGGTCACCTGTTGGTATGCGTGAGTCATCACAGATCCTTCTCATTGTAAAATGTTCCTGCTTCGGGGGTGCCGTCACAAGATTCTCCAGACTCCCTGGATCAGATGTCCTTCTTGGCGAGTGCCACCCCATCCAAGTGACAGAACACAACCCACCTACGAATCTTGACATGAATGGTGCTGATGCGGAACTACCACACCCTCCTGGTGTATGTCATGGCAGAGATATCAGAACAATACAAGAACAGTGCAGCGTGTTCCATTCTTTGGCTTTTTCAGCATTGTCACTGATTGTTCAACTGATCTCAAGTCTGTGTCCGTGGACGAGTCTGTGATTCTCTGAAATGCGTAACCATGTATACTTTATCATCTGTTACAGGAAAATAAATATAAATCTGATGCCGAAGCACAGCATTTCCAACGCTGTGAATCGGTGTTGTTGAATGACTGCCTGTGTTCTTTCACAGAAGAGCCAGACAACGTCTCATATATAAAGTACAAACTCGATGTAATCACGAGCACCTACTACAAGAAACATTGTACAGCAGTTGAAGAGTGAGGGGTGCTGGCCTGGGGCTAGCATATTTCAGCTCGCGTGCCGATGGAGCCTGCCATCAAGGTTCACTAAAAGCGCCAGTTCCTTGGAAGAAAAATGCACGTCATCAAGCTGAAGGGACTCTTTCATATGCGATACAGATCTTGATCGCGGGATGACCACTTGCCCAACCCCAAGCGAATACTTCAGTGCAACCTGCAGCACAGCCGCAGCTCATGCAATACACGACAGATTCACATGCTCCACCTCCATGATCACAGCATCTGGAGTAGAATGCAAGAAACTCTTGACATAAGGAAATGCTGCTGCCAATCCTCCATGTCCCACATCACAAGGAGCCTGCAAGCACGATTCTTCACAGTGGAACAAGCCAGCTGCATCACACCTGTGCAACACTAGCACCCTTATCCTGTGCCATAGCTTTCAGGGCGCTGCTATGCAGTACCGGATTCTCCCCTTGCGACTGCACGTGCTGTGTGCCCAGTGAGCTGTACGCAACATACTGAATTCCGAGCTGTGTGCAGAAGTGCCGCACAGCCGTGTCTTGGAAGAAGACATCATTGTGTCGCTGCACGACTGCAGGCGGAATCTCTGCAAACTCCACCAGCTCAACCAGTTGTTCTAGGTGGAAATTGCTCACCCCTGCACCACACCTGCCACGTCAGCTGCAGTGGAAGCGTGGCAATCACCAAGTGCTTACTACCTCTACAAATGCGCGCTAAACCTCTACAAATGCGCGCTAAACCTCTACAAATGCGCGCATTACTACTTCTACACGTGCTGCACACAGCACACACCTTGCATAACACATGCAACGGTTTTGGTAACTGGCATCATTGGAACGAATAGCACCAAGGTTCTAGTCGGTGTACAGGAAATATGATCTAAGAGAGCGTGACCTCAAGTGAGCATTACAAAGCGATGCACAATTTTGCTCCTGGATCACTATGTGACGCATGGAACAGCCTGCATCTGCTCTGCATTCGAGCCCCAGGTGCCCTGATGCTGGAGGCATTCGAATGAGCAGAGAGTCCCACACCGATGGCAAGCACATGACCTTCCCTGATGAGGTCTTCAAGCGCACGCCAGCTGTCACGCCAAGTCCCCTCGGGCTCAGTTGTGCACAATGATCCGAAGCAGGTCGGATAATGCAGCAGCACAAGATCTATGTAGTCAGTGCTAAATGCCATCAATGAGTTTTTGAAAGCGGCCATTGTAGGGTCAAAACCAAGATCTTGTGGGTGGATCTTGGTTGTGATGAAGATTTCATCACGCAGCTTGCCACTGTTCAACAGAGCCTGCACCACAAGCTGTCCCACATGCCTACTATCACAAGTAACAGAGCACACAACGCTTCCAGGGTGGCGCTACCTGGCCCGAATTCGAAGTCAAAGCAACACCTTGCCTGTGCCGTCCTCGCGATACCACGCTCTGCCTTGTGCAGAGTCTAGATGTGTATAGCCTGCTTCCAGAGCCTGGAGCACAGCATCCTCTGTGTCCGATCCAAGACCGGCTGTTCCAAATCCAACAGTCCGCAGCAGCAGCCCGTTCCAAAGTGATGTGAACAGCGGAGGGTCCGTGTCGTAGAAGTGCGTGCACAGCTTGCAGGAACGAGTGCAGGTGCCCAGCATGTATGCGCTGTTGCTCCTGCACACTGTATTGCCGTTCATCAATACACTGCGAACTTCATATGCAATGCCTTGAAGCAGGTTTCTGGGACTGCAGCATGCTTGCATCAAGCTTTGCTTGCTCCCATGCTAACTCATGCTGTGCAATCACGGCGATGCAGCTCACTTTGAGTGACAGAAGTTTAAGCGTAGTTTTCAAGCCACAAACAAACAGGTATGAGGAGATGCTGACAGACTCTCAACTGCTCCAACAACTGAGGTCGGCTGCAACAGAGCGAGACGCTGTCATATCGCTGGTGTGGGGAGCCACACCAACACATACCTGCACTGTCCTTCAGAGCTCCATCGCTTGCAGTCTTGATGCTTGTCTAAGCAGGCACCACAAAAGCCACACTGCTTTTCACACTGGTGCATGTGCTGCAGGAACTCAGCCCCAATGCACTGTTCCATCGAAACCATGCTGCAGGAAACACTTGCATCTTCACACTCTGCTGGCTCTCGCAGTGGCTTCACATCAAAACGACACACACTTTGTATTCCTGATGCAAGGGGGCTGCCACTGCTGTATGCAAGACTTGCACCTGCTGCGTGTGCCTCTGAGGCTCGGCACGTTGCTGGGTCAATTCTGGCTTGCGACAAGCGTGCGTGATTCACACGATGTACCTGCATCAACAAACTAAGACATCACACAACAGCTAAGCCCCGTTCTTTAGGGCCCCATGTTACACTTGCCATGGCACTACCTCCTTCGTAATAATTCTTGGAGACACCCTGGCTTGCAACAAACTTTCATTGCTGCAGGTCTACTACTCCACTACAAGTAATGCCTGATGCAGGTCATACAAAATGCGTGTCTGCACGCTGACAGGAAGAAAAATAGAATCTTCAGGGTATGTAACCTTGCAGTTGTACTGAGTGCAGCGCTCCTCACACCTTGTCCCGGTTGATGTCCAGGTCAGGTGCACGATGAGCCTTTTCCACTTTTCCCTTCATCATCTCTGCAATATCACTGAAGCCTGCAACAGTGATGAATGGATGCTGGTTGTAGAAAGGAGCATGTGAAGCCGAGCATAGATTGCACCCCATCTGCAATGTAAACACTCTCAGACTGCAAATTTTCCAGTTGAGTTTCCTTGCTCAGCAGATGCCATTGTCACAGTGAACCATCAGAAGACGAGAAGTAAAAGCTATGTATAAGGAGAAATGTGTGTGGATGGTGTGGCAACTTTCGTAGTTTCATGAGCATATTCAAACCATTTTTTCATAGAATATGGGCTACGGAAGGGATCACCTACAGTCCACGCATCACCTCAAATCAAAGCAGATGAGACAGGGAAAGAGCGGGATATGTAAGCACACTGTTAGCAAGGTGACTTTGGGTGGTCACAAACCGCACAATCGCTGGGATATACTGTTTGTCTAGCGACGCAACTGCTGCGTAGAGAGGTGGCATGCGCTGCTGAAGCTATTGCAAAGTGCAACCTGGCCTCACCTTGCAAAGATGTTGAGTGAACCAGTCCCATCGGCATCCACCTGCTTCCACCCTGCATGAATCGCTTGGCCTTCTTTCATCTTGTGCCTGTCGACAGGTGCGGCGTTCTCTAGAGAAAACATGTTGCTGCTACAACTGCCACCAGAACTCAATTGCAGCTAATTTCTCAATGGATTAAACGGTAGTGACTGCGATGACAGATTTAGGCATATGTTGATCTGGAGAAAGTGAACTGATCATTGTCTTGATGATAGCACTTGAATGAACTGGCAATGTGGCATATCACACCCTCGGGCACGAGACCTACCAAGATTGGCAATACTGCGATTCATCTGCGCATGGGGAGTAAGACCTGCAGGACAACAGCGTAAAGTGTTGCTGTTGCACAGTCCACCATATTCCCTGCTGAAAGCGAGCAGAGTACCCCGTGAGGTGAACTCTCACCAGTCTGATTCACGATAAATTTCTTGTTGATGGACCTGCGTTCCAGGCGAGGGCTGCCTCCAGATACTGGTTGAAAGGATGTGACAGATCTCGACACACACAATGAGCCCCAGACACGCATATATCAGCATAGTCCTTCGAGTAGGCTGGAGCTTGGATGCTCCTGGACAAGCTGTAGCTCTCAGCATAGGCGTTGAAGCACGGTGCATGGCTCCCAGCTGGCCAGCATCCTTGGAACAACTCACATAAAATAGCCTCAGGATACCTTGTTCAAATTCCACAAGAGCATGCATTTAGGAAGACATTCATATTTGCTATTGTTCTTTCAGCTGCAAAACGTCATTTGAAGCTTCATGAAGGTCGGGAGACTGCCCTCAAAAACGTTCAAACGAGAACGTTCGAAACGCATCTTCCATTGCGTTCCATTGCACAATCGGCCGCAAGCTCATCAGAACCGTCACTTTTGCACCAGTCAGAGTTGCGACAATTGCAAGTGCCTGAAGTTCTGTGTATACCTATCATATCTAATTCATGCATGAAAACACGGCGCCTTTAAAGGCCTTTGTCTACATGCAGACAGCGAACGCGTTCGCGCACGCTCCATATATAACTGTTGGAACATCAAATCAGTGTGACGAATAAGGGGTAGTCACGACGAGACGTGTTGTGCCCGCTTGGCCCTCCTGGGTGCTGCAAGACCTCTTCGTGTTCCGCGATTGTAGCGTGTACGTTGCACTCACAACAGTTTCAACGTGTTAGAGTTCTGACAGCGAACCCGTTCAGTCAGGACGAGTTCAAGGGTTCAAGCTTCAGTGGTGAACATGAAACGACTTCGTCCCTCATGAACGAAATATTAGTCCTCTCCGCGCCTGACAGGCCGCAGATGACCTACGAAATTCAACCGTTTGATGTGCGGGAAGATTACGAAGACAGTACTGATGATGATGGCGAAAGCAGCGTGTTTGTGCGAGTCTGGAGCTGTCCGGGTGAGCTCATGGTGCCACTTGAAGCGTCTTCCGCATCCATTATAGGAAACAGACCGGTATGTGCTACATTGTGGAAGTTAAGCGACGTGTCTCTGTGTCTGGCATGGTGTCGTCTGTCCAACTTCAGCGTCCAAGCTCATTCTTCTTCTTGATGAAGATGGCATGAATCGCTGGAGGCTCTGCCTGGATGAATATTATCACTCTTTAATACCACTGTGAGCTGCAGGGTCTCAGCACAGCTGGCACTGCTCCACCACACGCTTTTGGGCATGACAACGCCAGCTCATTTCAGCGAGCACCAACGCATCTCAACGTGTCTGGGACAGCTCTAGCGCAAGGCAACCAGCCCTATCTCCAATCACAAGCAACACATGTGAACTTCAGCAGCAGGGCTCAGACAGAACAACACAGACCGCGCTTTTTGCCCTTCGGTAGCATCAGCAACTACGGATTGTTGTTGATGTTAGGCTTGATTACAGCAGGCGCATGGGCCTTTGCAGCGCTGTGTATTCACCGGATAGATGGTACAGACGCGGTTGATGTAGTCTGGGAGAGACGGTCATGCTCAGTGCGCGATCCTATCGCTCTTGGTGTATGCTGCATAGAGTATGCCAATGACCTGCAACAAGCAGTAGTTCAGACACACGATCATAACTGTTGTCGCACACTAAATGTATCAGAAAGCGTGTGCGTAGGTTCTGGGGCTGACAGACCAACCGGATCTAAACGAGGAGGGTGAAGACTGCTGTATATTCTCGGTATGCTCAACACCCGTCTCTGCGGTCAGAATCGCCAACACAGCACCTTCATGGCGATTTAAGAGCATCAGTTACTGACGTTGAAGTGGCCGTACGCAGGTATCAGCAGATGTTTTAGGAGTGCCTGTGCAGAGGCGCTTGTTGCATAGAGGCACCTTGGCGTTAGAGGTCCCTTCGCAACAAGGCTCCGTGTTTGTAGATGAGATGGAAGCACCAGCACCGCCTGTAAATGAGTCAACGCCTGGCTCACAGTCTCAAGCTGTAGCTCCTTCGCAAGAGTCGGGGCCAACCGACTTGTTGCAGATCATCTCAGCTAAGGCATGCGCACGCAGTCTTCAGACAACATCCCCTTGTGATTCGTTCCGGAGCCAACTCACCTTGGACTCGAATAATGCCTATGAATGCTTCGTGCACTTGGAACTTGGCGCATTGTCCTTCCAAGACCTTGCCAGAGTTACTGACTCTTCTTGCTTCCAGCATGAAAGCTTTGATTTGACCAATGGTGCGCTGATACAACCCACAATGCCCCAGAAGTGAACTTATTTGCTTTTTCTGTCATCAGGAAGGGTTTCTTTTCCGCATCTGGAGTACTTTTATGTGCGGAGAACAGGCACCTGCATTGGCAGACTCTTTTAGGCTCGAGCGGTCTCATTTCAGCAGCCGCCATCGTTTCAGCAGATGCACACAGATGCTTCTGATTCAGTTGAGTTGCTTGTGCAGCACTTCCGTACAAACAAGATGCTGCAGATGAGCCTGACAATGGCTGTGAGGAGGCATTGACTAAGGGTACAACACCCAACGCACGTGGGAGTTCCATTCTGGATTCTCGCACTTCGCTGATCACCGGAACAGTCATCGCAGTACTGTTGACCATGGCACTTTTCAGCGCCACAGCACTTCACATGCGTCAAGGTGTGAAGGGAGCCTCTGGAGTCGTGTCTCACCAAACGCAGCGAGAAACAGATCAGGTCCCTGGGCCTGAGCTGCAACATTTGCACCCGTCATCTGGGGGGAATAGTATTAGCTATGATACACTAGCGCCATGTAGTTCCAAGGCGAATGTAGTTATGAACACTGCCAATGGGAAGACTCAGGCTGGCTCCAACATTACACTTCCACCGGGTGCTGCTCCACGGAAAGAGCCTTGGGTGGCAGACATGGTGAGAAGGTATAGTATTTGAGAGAGCTGCAGAAGCGTTTCAATGCTGTATGTCTTTAGCTAAGCTGCATTGATGGCATCTGCTATCAATGTACGAGAACACAATTTGTAAAATGAAGAAAACTGTGCAGGTGCAATAAGCCACTCGTATGTACCACCACGCAATCGTGAATGGTCACGAGTATGTTAGTCCGACATGCACAGCTGCTTTTCCATGTTCTGACTTCACACTGGCAGCGTCCCATCGGACATGTCAGGACTCAGTGGGTGCAGCAAGACCGCCACCTCATGTTGGGAGTGTGGATGCCAAGTCGTGGTCGGCAGTAGCCTATTTGTTAGCCAAGATGTTGGTAACATAATCTTGCCACTACCTTTGAGCATGTTTCCAGAGATCTTGCGCGGTAGATTCAGAACGTGCCACCTGCAAGGGCCACAGGTCAGCGCCTTTCCATCACCACTCTGTAGTGAAATGGATCCAAGAGTCAGTCAACGTGCCTGGGACATTATAATCGTTAGCTTCTCCTCGTACGAGAACTTGGGCACCTGGAACCTGCGGTGACTGGGACGTGCCTTCCTGGCGATGATCTGCTGTGCACTATTCATGGTCACAGACAGTGCCCCACAGCCGATTACAGTGCGTAGAGCCTTGAGCTTCAAGATGTCCGATGAATGCTGTATTTCAGGATCCACAGATGCTGGCTTGTTTTGCGTATCCTGTTCCACTGGCTTTGAGCACTGCTCCAGGCACTCCTGATCTTTAGGGGCCTGCAGGATGTTGTAAACCTCCACTTGTTTCTTTCAAGTGATGGTGTCAGCACTTGCATGGCATGCAGTGCCCAGATGCATTTGATACCTAGCAGCACCTGTAGTGCAGTACCTCCTCGGCATCACTGGCAGTCTCTTGCTCATCAGCAGATGACATGTGTACGTCAGCAGATTCACCAGACTGGTCATCCGAGTCACTGCTGGCCCCAGTGTCACTAGGTGCCATTGCCTTGCGCGCTTGGACTGCGGCACGCCTCGCCTTTCTGCCCTCCACAATCTGCGAACCATAGAGAAGCTTATTACGCCAACCCAACTGTGTATCGCAAGTTTCGGGTGCATCCTGGCAAGAGGGCCTTTGCCAAACCTGGTTATTCCCTTCGGTTCTTGCATAAGGGGCCACGTGAAGTGGTGCAACCGCTTGCCCCAGACGCTTGCGAAGCAGGATACAGGAGTCTTGGTCAGGAAACACGATGTGATCCTCAACTTTTGCAACCTCATCCAAAGTCATCCTTTCAAACAAGAAGTTTTGGCACCTGAAAGCAGAGGTGTCGCTGACACTGGAGCAAGCTGCACGAGTACACTGGCACGCAGCTGCTGTGGTTGTTCAGGAAGATTCACCACATGCGCTTCAGACTCCTGATGGAAGGGATCAAGATCTGCGACACTTTAAGCTCAGTTAGAACAGTCTCAATAGCTGCAAATAGCATGCGCAATGCTCCTTGCTTTCGAAAGTCCTCTCGTGTCCCAACAAAAGGAATCTCTGCAAAGAGAGTGCCAAATACTCTCACTGTAGCAGCACAAATAATTGTCTTTCCCTGCCTGAGAATCAATGTTCGGAATCCACCTGCAAAATTGAATACACTGCTTCTGCTGCTCATCCCCTGCCACCTTGAAGTGAGTACTTCGAGCGGTTGCAGAAAACAGCATGATGGAGGAAAACGCACTGTAATCATGGCCTGGGTCTTCTTCTGTTTCCTCCTCTGCGGGTGTCACGAACGAGTTGACCACCATTTCTATTAGACATCTGCATTCTAGGCCTTGTGAACGGGCCTTGTGAGGGATACATGCAGTCTAGCTTTTCCAAGGCACCGATGATCGGATCCTGCCCACACCTGCCATTCTCCATAATGAGGGGCTCAAAGGAGCCACGAAGAATGCGTAGAGCAGCATCAGCCTGCATGCTGTCACCTGCATGCTGGTGGCTTTTCAGGTCTCATGGTTGGTTCTAGGCTGATGGTGTCTGGGTGTGCTGGTACCGATGAGTTCAGACTGCGCGTCTTACCCACCTCGTTTCCTTCCTGATGTGCCTACAACCTCGATTGTTCTTCCTGCTCCAGGTAATACTGTGCTCCTCACAAGAGGTTCAAACTGGCGATTCACCTGTACCCAGGCACAATTGAGCTGCCCTGTACTTGAAGCGCGCGAGGAGAGGGCTGAAACCTCTTGGCATACAACTTTCATGCATCAGAACCGTTGATGCGAAGAAACACGTGCGTGCAGCGCATGGGATGTGAAGGCAGCACCCGCTCGCATTCAGGCGAACAGAACCATAGATTCTCTGGATCCATCGCCGTAGCCTCTGATATTTGAGTTTTCGTGCGTTTCTCTTCACATCCCTGCATGTGCTGTGCGTAGTCAATGCGAAGGATGCCCACTCCAACGATTGGGAAAACTCGCGCAAGGTGAGTCAAGAGAAACGGACCACGTGAATGCAGCCAAAGCTGCATGATGAGCAAATTAATAGAAGCCTCTCTCCGAAGGAAGATTCTTCAGTGTCGTCTTGCTCCCCACACACCATACACCTTCCCTCGGCAAGACATATGTCCAGAGAGGCCATGCTGCTGCAGGTTTCAAGTCACAAAAGAGCAACGATAAAGGGGGCAAATACTGGGAGCGAAAAGAACGTCACAGCACAAGAGAAGAGTCTTCACGCCCTCAGCAGTCGTCCAGGTTTGGAGAGATCAACCACAGGCCTAGGCTGTCCCTCTGCGTATCCAGTTGCGTTGCTGAGGAACTGAAGCTCGTCTGAGGCAGGCATTCTTCTTTATACAATGAGAGACGGGATAGCGCATGGAATGTACCCAAGGCTGTCAATTACCGGATTTCGCGATCGAAAATTCGCCGCTCGCGAATTCAGTTGTGATCGACCAATCAGGTTGTCATGTGCCTCTACGCAGCTCCACATCCCGGGTTCCGGGTACAGATTATTCATGCTTACATCCGTTAACGTCTGCTTAGCAGCAATCGTCGTGATGCAGATGTTGCGCGTGATTTCAAACGTTCAAATCCTGCTGGTAATCCGTATCAACCTCAGCGACGCCCATCATAGCACGGTCACAGCTTCTAGAACCTCTCAGCTCACATTGAAGAGACCGCTGGAAGGGCCTATGCGTCTGTGTACCAGTCCTTGCCACCAGTGCTCTTCATGAAGGACACAAACCCGTTGTACTTGGACTGCCAGCCTAGTTTTTGCTTGCTGAATTTACCTGTGATGGTCTTACCTACTGAGTCTTCAGTGCCAACAAACTTGACGTCGCCTTCATATCCTGCGTGCTTTTTGCATGCATCCACCAACTCAGCAAAGGTGAGGGGGGTATCATCACAGCCTATAAAAACCTGTTGTCGGTACATTGTATCAGACCCGGAGCCCTTCAGTATCTGCATGCACAAGTATTCACAATTCGAAACATCCAATCGACATCGACATGCAACAGTCTTTGTTCAGCATCTATGCCAGTGCAGTCAGCACAACACACAAGGGTGCAATCTGAGGCATGTGATGCCTTGGCCATGAAGCAGAGGAAACCGCATGTTTCTGTACATGTATACAGCAACCTCTGCATGGACTTTTACACAGAGAAGCAGCATGTCCTGCAGACGGGCACTAGCGCGCAAATTCCTGGGGTTTTGTTCATGGGCATGAAACTCGCCTTGGTTGGCAAGAGGGATGGTGGAGCGCACTGCGACAGCCATGGATGCAGCATCTTCGTAGTGAATAAGATTCAGGATGCCGTCCTGGCGCCTACTTGCTTCTCCCTTCCTGAAGAAGAACGTATGGGGCCCACGATAGGCGTGGTACAGTCCTGCTAAACGTACCACATTCCCCCCTGCCTCGAGTACAGCTGCTTCTGCACCTGATATACGTGCAATGCGCGCGCTGTGGTCACTAGGAAACACCTCTCCTTGCTCGTCTACGACTCCTGACTGTGCGGCATACATTCCTGTCGTGCTTGTGAACAGCAGGCTTCCACTTCCATCCCACTTGGCTGCTGCAGCTGCCACCTGCAACCTGACAATTCTTGCTTCAGTTAATTTCGCGGTCTGTATTTGCAGATGGATGTCGTTGAATGCAGCACACAGTTCCTCTGCCAGGTATCCTTCCATGCAACAAATGGACATTTCGTGCATTCCAACAGGCTTGCACTCTACATAGGAGAAGTGAGGGGCATAGGGAGCTGGGTACCTCTTGTGGGTAGTCATCACTTCCTGAAGGCGGCGCTGAAAACAGCACGTAGGGGAAGGTGTCATCACCAGCTGTCTCCTTAGTCCGGACCTCCAGTCCCAGGCTTTTCAGCCTACACATCAGCCCAATAAAGTAACGGTGAAAAAACTGCCCATCTCACTGGCACCTGTGGAGTGGCAATGGACTGGTTGGGTACCCAACCTCTGAAGATTCTGCAGCCAGCTGTGGCAATCAGCAACAGGCATCGCACCGTTCATGGCTGGCATCACTATTAGTTTGGGCCATCACTGTTGCCGATGGATGTGCTTCCTTCCAGAGCACAGCTGCCCTGGAACCCAGAACGCCTGGCCCCACAACAAGCAGATCGTGTTTGCTCATTGCGTGGCAAGACACGAACCTGCGCTGTGCTCCCCGTCCGTATCTATACCGTGTATGGGAATGCAAACGGTGGGATTGTCTGTGCGCGCTTGGAGTCATCACTACCGCACTACCGCACTGTAGACCTCGCTCCTTCAGTTGATCCCGCGTCCTTCGAATAGCAGAAGGCCACTAGCATGAGATCCAAGGTTCATCAAAATCAATAAATAAAACAAAGCCTATGAAGCATTCGCCACGCCATTTGGGCTGAATTCGAAGGCTTACAGGCTTGTGTCGCCATACAGTGAATTCATGCAGCAGGAACAAATTCCCTGGGGGCTAGGCAGGCTGCCTGAAGATGCTTGCCAGGTCCCAACAAATCCAGGAATGCCTACATGTGGAGGCCCGTGGCAAGGCGTGCTTAAGTATTCAATTAAGCTTGCAGGGGGACCTCGCTAAGTATCCCCACTTCAAGTCCATATCCAACTGCGACTTCATCACCAACTATTTCCTCCACTTGGCGACTTCCTCTGGACAACTTCCAAGTGAGAGTCCACAAAGATAACATGCCCTGTTAGGAAGTTGCAGGGCTGTGGACCCAACTTGGTTGAGTAACCATGCGAAACCCTGCGCCCCCCTGCAGCCTCGCTGTGTGGGCCCTTGACAAGCGCAAGTGCAGAACAATCGAAAGCATGATATGGAATCGGACGGGCTGCTGGAATTTCTTACTTCTTGCAAGTTACGCTTCAAAAAGGAGGGACGCACTGTTGTTGGGCTCTCAGTTGGAAAGGCGCCCTTACAGTCGAAGGGTATGCGGACGATAAAGTGGCGACCTCCACCCTCCCCCCCCACAGCCTGCAGTGTATAAATATGGTTACGAAGCGGCGCGGCAACACATGAAGGTGTTGTGCCAATACTGGCAAGAGCCGTATACTGCTAGTTGGGCCGCCCGCTACGCCTGCCGCCACAGGGTACTGAACTCTTCCGATCGCCGTGGATGTCAAGTACCTAGGCCAGTGCCTAGACTCCTCCTGGATGTGAAATATGCTTGTTGCCGTTGCCCACCGCAAAGGCACAGGTTCTTGGTTTTCCTGCCACGCAGGTACTTTCATTGTCCCGCATAAATGTGGCAGTGAAACTGCAAACCCTCCACATTGTGATTTGGCATCTGCTGGAGTATAGCATGGAGGTGTGGGGCCCGCCCGCCACCCCTACCGCTCACTATGCCTGCCACCAAGACGCGGTGGAAGCGCCCTCACCACCATTGCAACCCTGAGATGGACTGTTGTTAAGAGCTTGGCGTCTGGCCTGCGGCATCACGTTCTTTCCAGGTGATACTTCCTGGCCCAGGGGGGTCTGCGTTTCCCCTGGAGTGCTCCTGTCTGTCTGTCTGTGGTGTGGTTCCTGCTGACAGTGCGTGTGATCTTGCCCCTGTCCAGTACTCAGAGCGTATGCGGGTCGCTTCCCGGCAGCCTGGCACAACCCAGTTGATGCGATGTTGCGTTGTGGCCCGCTCTGGCTTACCGGCCAGCCCCCCCTGGGACATTCGAGCACAGCACATAGTTGCTTCCCTGACAGTTGGTTCCGCATCTGACCAGCTGAACAACCTTCAGTTTTGTGATGTTGTGCAGGCTTCTGCGTCTTCCGCTCACCAGACGGTAGATCACACGATAAATGTGTCAGGCCAGGGTCCCACTCGCGGGCCCCCCCTACCCCAGCATCTCAATGGCCTTCCTGACTCCGTTACTATCTGGTCTCCCCCGCTGCCTGTGCTTCGCTGTTCTGTAGTGTGCCCCTTTCTCACTGTGCTGTCTGTCATTCTGTGCGGTGGGATGATCTATGGCTGCATGGACTCCGCCATCACAACTCCTGTGAGCTGTATGTGCCTGCCGTGCCCACTGGTTGTGCTGTGGCGTTTACTGCGCTGGAGCTGTGCTGGCGATGTGAGCAGGACCTTCTGTGCAGTTTTAAAGCTTCCCCGGTGGGATGCCCTGACCTGAAAGACCTCTGGGATGACATTCTCTATCTTGTTCCATCTGGTGGACGTGTGCAGTGTGCTCTGCTTGCGGCGTGTGGGGTGGATTGTTTTTATCTTGTCTCTATGCACAACTGTGTCCCTTGGCTTTCGATCCATCTTTGTTCCTGCGGGAGTGTGAGCCTCACACCCGCGTTACAACGTACTCCGTCATTGTCGCTTATATCCTCCTGGTTGGTGTGCTCTCGCTGACGAAGAAGTCCCCCAGGGTCTGCCTGTAACATTGTGCGGCGTTCTCTGCAGCCTATGTGGTTGCCTCCCTGGTTCCGTGTGGCTCATGGGTGTGCGTCCTTGTCCCACCTCTTTTGACGTGCTGGGTGGCTCCTGATTACAAACTGAGTTTGGCGTAGTCCCCGAATTTATTATTAGCAACTGGTTTAGTATCCAAAACCTCAGGGCTCTCTGTTACTACAAGCCTGAATAAATAAAATAAATTATTCGGGGACTACGCCATACTCGGTTTGAGCTTCGGCCTCAGCGCCACAGTGGTGGAAATCATGCAATTCGTTAAAGGGGAAACCACCAGAGACTCTTCACGCACCCGGCTCAGAAGCTCGAAAAAAAGACGAGAGGTGGCTCTGACCGGACCTGGGTTCGAACCCGGGACCCCGTGGCAAGAAGCACTTTCACGCTCACGGGCCCGCGGCTGAGTTTAAGGTCAATCCCAAGACCTGAAAGGGCAAGAGTCCAAATAGAATGCAAGATTTAATGAACTAAGAAGCACCCAAATCATTCGAATGGCACAGTAGTACCATCACGAAAGTCCTTGCCAGCACTTAAGCCAAACTACGATAATGTAGGCGAAAACGCAGGCCTAAATTTCCGATTAGCTTTTTTTCATTATCATAAATGATTTGGGGACTACGCCATACTGAGTGGTCGCTTCGGCCGGCTGTCACTCACTTGCATATTTTTTTGCTTTGCTCGTGTCGAGAGTCATCCTCAACGGCCTGAGATATCCTTGTCTGGTTCGTATTCTTTCGTTCGTGTTCTTTCGTGTTCTTTGCTCACCTACTACATTAAAATTGTGGGTCTATGCTGACGTGGAGGGGAACGATCAACTGGGATCACGACGTGATTCTTCTTCGAAGGATCGCCGCGGCACTAAAATCGGTCTACCCATCCATCGCATATTGCTCAAGCATGCGCCAACCTGCACAGCGTTACCTCTAGGCCCCCTGACTGCAACTTCACAAAGGGCTTGTGTGTACGCTAGTATTTCGCCTACAAAGTGATGCATATCAACATTGCTTGTTGTCCTGTCGAGGAGCATTGTTCTTGCACCGTAATCAGCGCCCCCGTCCGGTGGGGACATTCACGACCTCTCTATCAAACACATCTTGCTTGCTAACCGTGTAACTAGCTATGTCTGCCTCTTTGCCAACGATAGACGGCGAGTGGGTGATGACACTGCTTGGCTGCGTGGATCTGTTACAGGTCTGGGACAGTACGAGATGCTGGATATTTGGTCTCTGCATTGGACAGCTCTTCGGAATCATGTTTCCGCGTATCAGACAGCTGGCTAACCTGAGAGCTCTTCTAGTGTCCTCGGTAGCAGTCGTGTTCGGGATCAGCGCCCATTCAGCTGTTCCGATGCGCATCGCCATGCTTATCAACGGTGCTATCTTCATCCAATCTTTGTGGTATCGCTGGACGGACCCAGGTACGTACGGTAGCACTCCGTTTACCTTGTCACATGTAGGTGCTTCCAATTATCGACTGCGTGCGAACATCTTCATTTCAGAATACAATCCATTCTGCACCCGGAATCGTGAAGTTGAATGTGTTTACATCGCAGGTACCTTTCATCGACTGTGGGGCTCGCTTGTCTCGACTGTCACTGGCAATAACAAGCAGGACGTCCCGAAGCGGCAGGCAGATTCTGGCCACGGCGGCACCGCGGTAGATGAGAAGAAATGGTGCATTGACGAGTCTGATTTGGAGTTTTTCATTGCACGTGTCGAGGGCAGGGCGCCAGTGCGTGCAGATGTGTGGGAGCCATTGCTGCAGAAGCAGATTCCTGGTGAGCTGGTGTACTACGCGTACAGACGAATGTTGAAAGATATAAGAAAAACAGAGTACTTGAGCACCTCAATCACCTGTGATACCAGTCCGCAGGAGGTACGTTCCGCCACACTCGTTTCGTCATAGAAGCCATCACAATTCTCCTCGCTCCGTACATACATGCAGCCAGATATCAACCAATATGATTTGAAAATCCTCATGGCCGTGTTGTCTGTTCTAGAACATGACAGGCCGTGTCGTGTTGGCGAGTTCTGTCGAGCAACGATTAGCACAGTCTAAACGGTTTCTGCGCTGTGTGCACGGCCGGTTTACATCATTGTGGCAAGTCGATGTTTACAGTTTGTTTACGGCTGGTGGTGGGTGCGTGTACTGTTCGTGTTATCATGGGCCATGGGCATGTTCCTTCACCATTCGTTCCACCATTCGCAGTGCGACCTTCCGGCTACCATGAGCTGAGTAAGCATCTCGTTAATATTTATGTGAGCATCGTTGCGTTTCTGTGGCAGGATTCACCAGCATGTCCTGATTTGGTTACCACACATGACATTGCCATTTTTTTGACGATGTGCAACGGATGTGCGCGACTCACTGTACCAACCGCAGCGCTGTTAAAATCATTATGGTCCAAAAGCAAGAAGGACAGGGGATTGAATCCATTCAACAATCGCGATCCAAAGTTCAGTTTTAACATCACCTATGTTCATGCCTATTCACTACGTTTCCGGTTTGTTAAGGATTTTACATCATATCCACGACATAAAATACGAATTGCCTACGTGCACATCTGTGTGGGTACAATGGAGAATGTGCTCAGTATGTGTTTGTGCATGTCATGCCTCCAAAGACAGATGCAGCGTAGTGTTCATCACATCAGTCCAGTTTTATTGTGCCCGGGGTAGCCTGAGCTTGGGGGGGAAATTGCACTCTTGTCCTGTGTGTCACCTCACACTTGTATCAGTTGCTGAACATGTTCGTATAAACGCTGCTCTGCACAGAAGGAGTTCGGTGTGCAGGTAATGGACTTCTACCTTGCCGACCCTGTGCGGCAACAGTGGGATGGCCTCCTCACAACAGCAGAGGTGGTGCAAGATGGGGATTTTAGTCATCGCCAGCAGGTTGTCCATTGGATCCGCAGTTTTCCGTTTGCTTTCCTCAGTGACCGTGACTACATCATTGGTCGCCAGGCATTCACTGTCGGTGACACCCTCTATGGCATCACCAAGGTTGTTAAGCGGGAGGGCCATCGCATAGGGAACACAGTACCAATGGAGCAATACTGGTCCATGTGGTCTTGCAAGCCGGCCCAGTGCCCTTTCGGATCAGGTACGAGTTCAGCAGGCAGCAAGTGGATTGCGTAGCAGCTTCATGTTCCAGCTGCTCGTCAAGTTTTCGGGACAACCTATGTATTGTGTGTCAGCTGGTCTGATAGGGCATCGTCTGTGCAGGGAAAATTGCGACAGAAACTACTCTTTTGCACATGGAGGATTTCAAGATTCCAGAGCATTTGGCTAGATTCGCAGTCAAGGCAGGAATGTGGGGCTTTGTGCGCAAGATGTCACCATACATGAAGGACTTCGTTCGCGGTCGCAGAGCCCGTGGTATTGGCCCTGATGATGCAGACCCTGCCGCGTTTGGTGCACCGACAGAGGGCGGTGCAGCCGCCACCCACACTGTTGCTGAACGCACTGGCAAGAAGAAGGGATTTGGGCGTGTTGTTGTCACCATGGCAGCAGCAGCTGTATTGTTTATCGCGTTGAACCGCAACATGAAACGTGGCAGTGGCCACAAGCGTGGCAAGGCTGTTGCTAGGTGATGGGACTGGTCACCAACATGTACACTAGGGAGCAGGTCAGACAGGCAGAGGCATAGATGACGATTATGACAAGCGAGGCGTTGCGAGGCAGCATGTGTTTATCGACTACATTCCGCAATACATGTATGTAATGTTGCAATGATGAACTCATCAAGCAATCAGGTTGCACTGCTGCGGGCGCGAACCATCCTGCGCAGTGCACATGGGTCAGGAAACAAGGGGCGTCCACAGCCTGCTCGCATCGAAAGCCATGTGTGCTTGATTGCAGTCCTTGCATTAAGAGCATCTTGTCCTTATTGACACTGTCTCTGTATTAACAAACAAGATCATTTTGCGGTGACTCATCGACACTACCTCGGCTGAAGCGACTTTGCTGGACAGCAAGTAAGTACTCACTTCTACTGGCAGTTTTCTTGCTCTTCCGTTCCTTCTCTATGTCTTCCATTCATTCGTGCTCTTGGGCTGTGAACTGCAACTGGCAAGGAGGCGCTCACCTTGCTGGAGGGTATCGAGGAACAACTTGCATGCTATCTGTGGAATGGTTAGATTTGGTGTAGGTCAACATGAGGCCGGGGAAGCATGTCCCGCAGCCATTGTGGCCACTCGACATAGCGGGACCTAACACTTCAAGTCACAACAGTGCATCATGTCCAACTTGGCCCAACAGCGCAACTGGCCTTGCGGCGAGCAAGAAGCTCTTGTGCAGAGGCGTCTCTGTCCGCTGCATTCCAGTGGTCAGATGCTGAGCTGATGCGGCTCGGCTGCAATGCAGGTGCTCCGCCATGTTCTCCCCATTCATTTCCACCGACATCGGCACATCAGGGCCTGGTCACCCATGGCTATGCAAGCCATGCAGCAAGCCAGTCAGTCACAGCTGAAAATTATGTAATCTATCAGGTGATGAATGGCAAGGTTGTGCAGCTCATGAAGATGCAGTTGCTTTCATGGTAGCACAGACACCCTGCAACCGACGTGCTGGGGTTGGCCACATGGCATACACTTGCCAGCCAACGCCACGCACGCTTGCGGATACGGCAATGTGCCAGTGGCATAGGGTGCCCCAAAGCCACTGATGCGTGTGCCCGCCTTGGATCCTGCAGTGGAGGGCGGCATCTTCCCCTGGTGGCCGCAGCGCCCTCCCTTCCAACTGCCGCACTGGCGATGCCAGATGCGCTCAGGCGGGTACAATGCAGCTCTGAGGCAGAGTGTCATGAGCCTTACATGCATGTAATCAGAATCCTCTAGAAGGTGGTAGATGCTCCTAGATTGCCATTCACCGTTCTCAATTGCCTCTGCTTGCCTGCTTCCACTGCCGACTCATGTGTAGTGCCTCGTGCTCTGCGTATTCAGCGAGGGTTGTGAGTTTTGGGAAGATCGAGTAGCAAGAAACACCGTTGCAGTCTTGGAATGTGGGTGAGATAGAAGGGAGATTTGGAGGAGGGTTGAGAGATGTAGAATGAAAGTGATTTTGTTGTTAATGGAAAGGCAATTTGTGTTTTGAATCTTCTGTGTGTCAAAATGTTACGAAGTGCATTCATAGTTACATCGTAGCTAGAACCAATGTGGCATGCCAGTACTTCAACAGAGTGATTCGCATATGGGGCTGCAGGCATATGGGGCTGCATATAATACATGCAGCAAGTGCATGCACAACAAAATTTTCACGAAGAACAACTGCAGAACAAGTACTTGGGCAAACGCAAATAACTAATAGGAAAAGCAGACAAGCAGAAGGAGGAGGAGATGTCTGCACTCTTCAGTTACTGCTTGCCAGAAAAGTACGTAGTTCACAACGCACCCACCCTCCCACCACTGTGCGTTCTGGAGTGAAGACGAGGGCAGAAGCCACAGCGTTGGGGCTCAAGACAACTCGTGGACGGCAGTACATAGCACAAGAGTCAGCTACAAAGGAGGAGGAAGGCAGAAAAATATCAAGAGAAATAATCAATGTCAATGGTAACAACCAGGATGACATGACAGCACCGTCTGGTTGGTGGGCATGTCTGGCCATCCCAACGGCGATTCAGAGCCGAACCTGTGCGTGCAACGACCTTGGCATGCTGCGTCCTGGACTGTTGTGACCTGAGAGAATAGATTACGCACAGGAAAAGAGAAAGAGTATTTGTTATGTATAATTACACTGACCTAGGACTGAACCCGCAACCTCTTCGTCTGGATATGGACATTCAATGATTCGGCCCGATAGTATTTAGTAAGGCCTTCTCGCGTAAAGGATAACAGCTGCACAAGGAGAAAACCACTAAAGAAGAAAACCTGAGGAGGCATACGAAGCACAAGCGAACGAGACAGACAGTGCAGCTGCAGCTGTGCTCGGCTTCACTGCCGTGGTGATGCAACAGGCAGGCATCATCTACGATCCCACTGATCCCATCACTGCCCCCTCCTCGCCACGAATCGTGGAAACATTCACCACCCGCGCCATGGCACCTGACGCACCCCACACATCTGAAGCCCATGAGGAGGCCCTGCACGTCACTGTGACGCAGGCACCGCTTCGGGGCACCCACTGCGCATCAGCCGCCTCCCTGCAGTGCGCCAGCCACCGCCAACTCGTGCCCCGTACCGCAGGGCCGCCGCCTCTGTACCTTCTGGCCAAGCCCCCCCACCAGGCAGCGAGTAGACTCTGCACCCCACGTGCTCCAAGCGCGCCGTCCCTCCCCTCCCGATGTGGCAGCTGCAGCATGCCAGACCGCAGCTGGCCCGCCACGACCACCCTCAGGGCCCCTCACTCACCAAACACATCCCACAGCCAGGCCAGATCCCACACTTACAGCCGCTCAGGACACAACCCGCCATTGACGCCTCCGTTTGCAAGCTCCAGGCCGGTTGCCAGCGCGACTGCCAGCCATGCGCCGCCCTGCATCTGCACCACCCCCAGGCCAGCCGCCGAACGAACGGTAGCAGCGGGTCGTGCACTTCGTACGTCGACGTGAACCACCGGTATGAGGTCAACCCTCATGTTCCGCCAGACTTGCACGCAGCAAATGCCTCACATACTGCGGGGTCCAAAGTCTGACACTTCTTGCCCCAGCAGCCCCCTCACCCAGGGCGGCTGATCGGGCCCGGCGGTCGGCGTTGCCGGATGTGGGACACAGGCAGCCAGGCATCCTGAAGGCCTGCTGGCGCCCACATCCGCATCCACAGCCACCCAAGCCCCAGCCCTCGGTGGTTGCGGCCACTGCTTCCTCCAGCCATACCTGACTGCCACGATTGGGGGCATCGCCAGGGGGGAGCAGAGGCCTGCGAGAACAGAAAGTTCACCACGGTGGGTGCCGCCCTGCTTCCCATCCAACTCCAGACATGCCCCCTCGCTGCACGTAGCCCCACCAAGGCAACAGCCCCATACATCTGCCGCTGGAGGCTGCTCTTGGCGACACCATCACGCGCAACATTACCGGCGAGAAGGAAGGTCCGGCTGAGCTCCGTGCACGCGCTGCAAGCCCGCCCACCCCCGCCAGCAGAGGCACAGCCACAGAGCCATCCCAAGGCGTATCTACACCACCTCGCCCCTCAGCCACCTGCCGCCCATCCACGCAGGTGCGACCCAGAGGCTGCCAGGACAACCGCGGCGAGGGTGATGCGGGGCCTCAACCCCCCCCCCCCATCTTCCTCGGTCACATGCCAGATAAAGATATCCTTCAATATGAAGCCCCCTCCACTAGCAGGGGCCACCACACGTCAGCACGCCCACACCCCCCCTCGCCTCCCCCGGGCAGTCCTGCACGGCCCCTGGTTACTGCTTTCAACACCCACAGCCATTATCCGCTTTATCCCTTTCGTTAGAGGACCATACCTCTCCCAACGCTTCCCCCCACCTTTCAACATAGCCACGCCACGGACCTTTCTGCTCCTACAGTGCCTTCATACACCGGCCCACCACCAGCCACACGCACTTGACAACGCCAGCAGCCCACCCCCACACCAGCACCACGCCTCAGGTTCGGGCAGCGCCACACCGGCGAGCGTCCCCCCCCCCCCAGGGAGCCAGCAACACTTCGGGATGAATGGGAGCGAGCTGTAGAAATTCACCTGAACCGCATGAATGAAGACCAAGAGACGAAATTGGCTGTAGTGAGGTCGCTCCTTCACCTTCCCTCCAGGTCCCTAGCGGTCACCCTCGGCAAGCACCACCGCATCTTGACCCAACTCTGGTCCATCACAAAAGAGCACTCCAACCCTGCAGCACAAGCCCGCAGCGGCCCCACCCCCAGTAGTGGCTGATGCCCCCCCCCGCTCCACCCACACACTTGCAGCGCACATGCACTCCTTGATACAGCTCGGCAATGTCAGCCGCGTGGCAGGCTCCCTCAACTGTCTTCCCCTCGCAGAAGTAACGCCGCAGGTCACCCAGGAAGTTGCTGACCCCCACCCACATGAGACTCCCCCCCCACAGATCAGCACTGATGCCCCTCCTATCTCCTTTGATGTGGATGCTTTCTCTTGCCCTCAACCACCTCAAGCACGGAAAAGCAGCGGCCTCACCAGGTGGACTTACGCGCACACAGTTCGCGCTACCAGGCAGCGACTGTGCCTCGCCGCGCCTGCCTGTCATTTGTCAACGACATTCTTGCTGGCGCCTTGCCTCTCATCTCAGAGCTGCTCGACAGCAATCGGTTGCCACTGTGCAAGCTCTCAGATGGTATCCGCTTTATTGCAATGGTAGAGGCTGGATGAGGCTGGCCGCGTTGTGCGCCATGCATCACTGCAGCTACCGAACCCCAGGCCTTGCTGTAAGGGTGGGTGCATCAGGCAGTGCGGAAGGCATCGGCCATGTCATCCGCTCTGCTCTCGCTGCTCAACCTGGCCACCTTCTCCTTTCCCTATCCTGCAAGAACGCATTCAACAGAATGTTGCGTTCGTCCATCTTTCAAGCCATGCAAGAGCACGCCCCTGCTCTTCTCCCTTTGCTAACCTGGGCATATGGGTGCCCATCACGTGTGCTCCCAAGGGGAGCCCCTGAAGCCACCTATCTTGCCCACGGGAGGATTCAACCAGGGTGACCGCTCCCGCCATATTCACATGCGCATGGCTGTTCGCACCTTCTCCGTCTTTGGCCAGGGTTGAACGTGTGCTTGTGGCCACATTGTTCAATGCGACAACGTTGCGCTTGGCTGCAGCAAGCTTACTGGCCTCGTGCAAAGCCAGCATGAGCAGACTACCGATGTGGCACGCGTTCGTCGGCAGCTTGGGTGTTGCATGCAGTCGCCAGGGCCGCTGCTCGCGGTTGGCCTCCCACACACTGAACCGCCCACAAGCCTGCTGGCACTTCCATTTTCTTATCGCACCCTGGGCGCGGCTTTGTTTTGGCAGATGTGCCCTTCAGCTACCCTCTAGCCCCCTCATATGTCCACGGAGCGGCGCGCACCCCCAGTCATGCGGCTGCCTTCGCGACTCTTCCAAACAGTGCGACTACTTCGCTGACCACCAGTACCCTAGGCACACATTTCGGCCAACATCTTTTGAAGCGCTAGGCTGCTTCAGCCCTGGGGCCATGCAGTTCATCTCTGAGGCCACTTACTCTGCCTTCCCACATCCCGGGCCGCCACCACCTGTTTTGCGAATGTGCGCGGCCAGCCGCCTGCTTTCTGCTGTAGGTGCATGCCCCGCATGCTCATGGCTGCGGCAGGTGTTTGGACAGCCAGCGCCAATTCCAGCTGGATCCCTGCGCCTTCGACACCCTCGCCAGAGATTTCCTAGTAGCTGACTGCTGACATCTTGCAGTGTCACAGAGTGTTGAGACATGTGTGGATTGGGGCTTCAGTGTAGCTGGTATTAAAAAAAACTGTCCAGCATACCCTTCTTTTGGATGTTCTTTGTTGCTAGCTCCATTTGATCCACGTGCTTGTGCACATGCTTGTCGCGCATAGCAGTTTTAATGCTTTCCATCCCCTGCTCCAATTTTCTAGTCCTATTGATGTAATGTACTAAAGAAGGCTAAAGCGTATGATATTCGTCAAAAAAATCAATAGCTTGAGCAATCTAATGGCCTCGAAGCGTGTGCCTTGCGCGAAACAGACCGTCGCAATTGCTTAAGGCGCATATACCTAATTATCACCCTAGGGTGATAGGTACCCGTAGCTAGCTACGGTCGTAGGCCTACCCGGCAAATATCATGACGCGGCCACACCAACAGTGGAATAGATGTCTGTACCCGTATTAAGATGCAGCCATAACTGTGCACCTGGTGTATCTGAAATAGCTCTGATCAATACTTCGATACTGGCTCGCATGAAAGGCGTTGGAAAAAAACTACCCGGAAATTCCGAGTAGGTTTTCCGGAAAACCTACTCGGAATGTTGCCATGCATGAGAACGTTGCCCAAAACAAAAAAACTCCCCACATCAAGAAAAAAAATCTAATCGGGAACCACGCCATACCCAAGAAGGGCTTCGGCCTCAGCACCCTCGAAGGGGTGGGACATGGACATACACCCCCAGGCCACACGGGACCACGAAGGCAAACACAGAGGCTGCAGAGAACGCCGCACAATATTGCAAGCAAAGACAGGGTCGCCAACAGGGACCGCATCGTCAGCAACAACAGCACCAACAAGGAGAATATAAGCGGCAATGACGGAGTACACCTCAGCAATATATGAATGAGGCTACCGTCGCCTGTCCCAGGTGGGGAGAGTGCTGCAGCATTTGTAGCCAACCAAGTGTGATACGTCACGACGAAAGACGACACTTGGGGTTTTTTACCACCTCTTTAATCTCTGCTTGCCTAATTATCACTGCCTAATTATCACCGCGGTGATAATCTCCGATACAAATCTGAATATGTCATCCGGTAGCCCTGCTTCGACAGCGGCGCACATGTTGGTTGATGAGCGCGCACAGCAACCAGGCTGTCCATCTGTTGGAGGCCGAGATGGTGCGCAGAACTAACTGTGATTCTCCGGATCCATGGCAAGCTTGCTTTTTCCTCTTGCACGGTCGACCACCAAATTTAGATTTGCAGAGTTTGCCATTGGTAGCCTTGGTAGCACGTGGCTGCGGTGGAGGGAGTATGCACCGAAGCTGTTACATCATTCAGTGGGTGCGAGCATCTACATGGGCGCGTTGCGCACCATGTTCGAAATCTCGAGACAGGACTACTCGCGCATCCGATGCCTGGAGTTCAGGCACCGAGGCGAACTATACCAAACTTCCAGAGTGATGTTACAAGGACAGGGGCATTTTCACATGCCGCCGATGTTCAACTGCAGCACGATGCAGAACCCTGTTCACATAAGAGAAGGCAGGTCTCCAGGTGTGGCCGTAAAGGCGTTCATGTTTGTTCAGGGACAGTGTACACACTCGTGAATTCGTCTTAACGAGTTGATATGTACGCCGTTGCTGTATAGGTACTGTTGCGTCGGACGCGGCGTCCGCTTGACCCCCATGCATGTATCGCCATGCCCAGGCCTGGCCAGGATGAAGCATATATGCACTTAGCAAATTTCGTGGCTGTTCATGGAGCTCATGACCAAGGTGACGCACGCACTGTAAATTTTAGTGTGAAGGATGCCATTGAACCGCGCCAGGATGCCAAGAGGTATCAAGCCTGCACAGAGTGGGTAGCTCGAGCAATGCTAACTGAACCACAGTAAACTGAGTTGCCTGGACTGTTCTGTGCTTATGTGTGCTCGACGCTATGCTGTCACAAACTCTGCATTCACTGGGACGCAGCTGCTAGATTGGGCTGCTAGGGAGAGATGACTGTGCCAAAAAGCCGCTTGCCGAGAACTCGGAATTATCCATGAATACTATTGAGTTTTACAAACCGGAAAGGTAGTAAATAGGCATGAACCCAAATAACCAAAATCAACTAACACAAAACATCCACCACTTCACTCGAATGG